>WSYH01006041.1:7437-40546 GCA_036426205.1 Ascaphus truei | reverse complement strand
ATGTGTGTGGGTGAGGGAGAGATGGGGGTATGAGAGATAGATGGGGAGTATCGCAAAGGTTGATAGTGAGGGGTTCTGGGGGAGATATGAGGATGATGATGAGGGGTGCTGGGGGAGATATATGAGGATGATGATGATGATGAGAGGTGCTGGAGGAGAGATGATGATGATGATGATGATTTTACCCGTGCGGGCCAATTTTTTTTTCCTTGGAGCAGTTCGGCCCTTCTCGCTTTACGAGTTGTGCAGGCCTGCTTTAGAGGGTGATGCCAACTAGCGATGATTTGGGGGCCCTTAGAGCATACAGCTAAGCTTGCTGTATTGGATATACATAGAACATTTGGGACGGACTTGGAGCAGGGTATGGGGGGGACCGTTGAGCCCGGTCGTGGGGGACGTACGGAGGGGATGGGGAGGGGGGGGGGGGGTCAGCTTAGCTTATACGACCTGAGTTCAGAGGCTGGCAGCGGGGAGGCGACAACCGTCCACCTAAAGTTTTACGGGTTTGCGCCACTGCAAGAGATCTGGGGCTGCGCTGTCTCTTCTGTTGAGGATCAGGGAGTTGGGCCTTTTCGGGGGGGGGGGGGGCCCCCCCGGTCCCCCCCTTGGACAGTCCCGGGCCTCTGGTCCGTTAAGGCCCCCCCCCCCCCCCCCGCCGGGGGATCAGGTCCGTCGGTTGAGATTTTAAATGTTGATCAGGGATCCCCATAACCAAACTCAAGGGTGGTACTGGTGGATCTCCTCTGCTGATCAATACTCCCAAGTGACCCCCCCTTGACCCAAAGAAAAACCCTAAGCCCCCCATAACTCATCCTTCTCCCAAGCCCCTCAATACTGCCATCTCTGCCTGAACTTCATCTCTCCATTTAGCTGGGGGAGGGATGGGAGCAGGAAGCACTCCGTTGATCTTTTCCTGGTCCTTCTGAAGCTCCCTGGGTTAGGTGATCATGAGGCAGGGGCTTGCTCCGGCCTTCCAGCACCTGCTACCAATGGGTCTGCAGCTCATTGGTCTGAAAGGGGAACCACTGCCTCCCCTGCCAGAATTTCCCTCCTCTCCCCCAGCAGCAGCAGACACAGCAAAGCATGCAGCTGCAGCTGGAACATCAATCACTCCACGGTGCCGGCCAGACCTGCAGCGTGTTTGATGACACTGCGCTGGGCGTGCTCCTCCCCTGGCCTCTTTGGAGCTCTTCCTGACCTTCATCCCTCCGTTTAGCTTTCACCCTCTCTTCCCATGACACACTCACCCCCCTTCCCATGGCACACTCACCCCCCCCTTCCCATGACACACTCACCCCCCCTTCCCATGACACACTCACCCCCCCCTCCTCATGACACACTCTCACCCCCTCCTCAGGACACACTCACCCCCTCTCTCTCCCCATGACACACACTCACCCCCCCTACCCATGACACACACTCACCCCCCCTACCCATGACACACACTCAGGCCTCGTTCAGGGTGCTGGCTTCGGAGGGAGGGCGTGCTGCCGTGCGTGCTGCCGTGAGAAACAAAGTATTCAATTTGAATACTGGTTTTCAGGGTAGCAACCGCCCTGTGTCCGAAGCCAGGAGTTGAAAATGACTACAGTTTCAATAAACGAAAATTTTGTTTTTTGGAGCTGCAGCAGCGTCACAGGGACCAAGGCAGCCAATGAAATCATTCTTCAGAATGATTTCATGACTGCAACTTGGATACTTACCCTGCCGTGTGTAACCCCGCCCCCTCCCCAACGCTGAAAAGTCTGCTGGGGGATAAACACAGATCGCCCAGCAAACTGCAGCACTGCCTCCCTCACGCCCTCCCTCGGAGTCCTGCAGCTGGCACCCTGAACGAGGCCTTACCCCTTCCCCATGACTCTTACCCCCTCCCCATGACACACACTCATCCCCTCACCCCCCTCCCAATGAAACCCCCCTCCCCATGACACACTCACCCCCCCTCCCCATTACACACTCACCCCATGACACACATTTACCCCCTCATCCCCCCTCCCCATGACACCTCTCCATCCCCCCTCCCCATGACACACTCTCACCCCCTCCCCATGACACTCTCACCCCCCATCCCAATGACACTCCCCCTCCCCATGACACCCCATCACCTCCCCTCCCCATGACACCCCCTCACCTTCTTACACTCATGCTCTCATCACGCTGCATGTAACAAGGAGGTCCTGCAGGAGTTGTGCAGCGCAGCGCCACCTAATAGTCGAAAGAGAAATTGCCGTTTCCGACTGCTTTTCTCTCTGCTCCAGGCAAAATCGCCGCCAGCCGCCTGCAGTGACTAACTAAACAGAACCATTTCTACTACAGCAGTAATAGAACACATTAATAGTAATGAGCAGGCTTCTTGATCATTCTCCCAGTATGATTAGGTAGATATGGGAACTCATAGCCCATCTTTTCACAATCCCCCCCCAATGCTCAGACCCTTCCAATTGCATAACAGACATAACATCATATTGTCCACGGGGCTTCCAGGTGAAGAGGGCCTGGGGGTCAAGGGTCGTACCTTGGGACTGGTGTTGGATGGGGAATGCGGGGCAGATGACTCAGGGACTGGGGCCTCCGGTGACAAGGGGCCAGCACCAAAGTCTCTAGGGGGCACGTTCAGGGAACTCTCCCCGGGAGGAGCAATGGCACAGTCCTGGGTCAAGTTCAATTTGCCCCTTCCTCTGCTCTTACAGCAGCGGGCTTCAGCCAGCGCCTGGGCCTGAAGGGCCTCCCGGGACTTCTTCCGCTCTCTGCATGTCAGGAGGAAAGGATCAACCGGAAGGGTATTACTCACCGGAGCGGCCTGGGTCTCAATTGTATCAATTATTTCATTGTGAGAGCTGCTACAAATACATTTCAGGCCTTTGGGACAACCACCAAAGTCATTTAGGGGCCACTGGATGTCCATGTGCCACAATTTTAAAACCCTGGGTGAAGAGAATATTTTGTTAATTAAGTATTGGTGAAATAAATTCTTCAGTGTTTTGGATTTCTACTTTGCGTTCAGTAATTTGATTTACAGTTTGAAAACATTTGTTCTGTCTTTTTTGTTTACTTCTGTTAGAGATCGGCCTGAATGAGGAACAGAACTTGAGCTCTGATACATCCAGAAGCTGTCTGACTCCTCGCAGCCCAGAAGTGCCAAAAAACAATGATTCCTGTCACATTTTGGACACATACAAGGAACCAGTGCCACATGATGGTGAAATTACAGACCTTGTACAGCACACAGCAGGGACGGACTCTAAATATGGGTCCAGCAAAAGGTATGCAAGAGATTTAAGAAGAAGCCGCGGTGCTCAGCCTTTTCTCTGTGAGTGTGGAAAAAGCTTCTCACTGGACAGGGACCTGCTCACACACCTTTGTGTCCCCGCTAGAGAGCAAACCTTTACATGTACAGATGGTGGGAGTGGTTTCTCACTGAAGCGGAAACATCTTTCACACCAGATGATTCAGACAGCAGAGAATTCTTTTACTTGTACAGTGTGTGGGAAACAGTTAAGTACTAAGTGGACCCTCCTCATTCACCAGAGGATTCACACTGGGGAGAAACCATTCACATGTTCAGTGTGTAGTAAAAGCTTTTCTCAGAAGACAGAGCTCCTCAAACATAAGCGGATTCATACAGGGAAGAAACCATTCAAATGTACAGAGTGTGGGAAACAATTCCATATTAAGAGCCACCTCCTCAGACACCAGATGACTCATACAGGAGAGAAACCATTCACGTGTGCAGAGTGTTGTAAAAGCTTTTCTCGGAAGACAGAACTCCTCAAACATGAGTGGAATCATACAGGGAAGAAACCATTCACATGTACAGAGTGTGGGAAACAATTCACAGTTAAGCAAAATCTCTTCAAACACCAGAGGATTCATACAAGAGAAAACCCATTCACATGTACAGAGTGTGGGAAACAATTCAGTATTAAGAAAACCCTCCTCAGACACAAGATGACTCATACTGGAGAGAAACCATGCACATGTGCAGAGTGTGGGAAACAATTCAGTACTAAGAGCCACCTCCTCAGACACCAGAGGACTCATACAGGAGAAAAACCATTCGCATGTTCAGAGTGTGGGAAACAATTTAGAATTAAGAGCCACTTCCTCCGTCACCAGATGACTCATACAGGAGAGAAACCATTCACATGTGCAGTGTGTAGTAAAAGCTTTTCTCGGAAGACGGAACTCCTCAGACATGAGCGGATTCATACAGGGGAGAAACCATTCACATGTGCAGAGTGTAGTAAAACCTTTTCTCGGAAGACAACGCTCCTCAACCATGAATGGATTCATACAGGGAAGAAACCATTCACATGTACAGAGTGTGGGAAACAATTCACAGTTAAGCAGAGTCTCAACAGGCACCAGAGGATTCATACAAGAGAAAAACCATTCACATGTACAGAGTGTGGGAAACAATTCACAGTTAAGCAGAATCTCCTCAGACACCAGATGACTCATACTGGAGAGAAACCATTCACATGTACAGAGTGTGGGAAACAATTCACAGTTAAGCAAAATCTCTTCAGACACCATATGACTCATAGTTACATAGTTACATAGTAGATGAGGTTGAAAAAAGACATAGGTCCAGCATGTTCAACCTATGCTAAATTTAGACAACAGATACTTTATCTTATATCTATACTTACTTATTGATCCAGAGGAAGGCAAACAAAAAAAACAGAGTCATAGCATCCAATGATATCTCATAAGGGGAAAAATGAATTCCTTCCAGACTCCAAGAATTAGCAATCGGATTAATCCCTGGATCAACATCCATCCCATGTATACTTATTTGGTATATCCCTGTATACCTTTCCTATCTAAAAAGATGTCCAACCTTTTTTTGAACAAATCTATTGTATCTGCCATCACAGTCTCCATGGGTAATGAATTCCACATTTTAACTGCCCTTACTGTAAAGAACCCTTTCCTTTGTTGCTGGTGAAATCTCCATTCCTCCAACCTTAAGGGATGGCCCCGAGTCCTTTGTACTGCCCGTGGGATGAATAGTTCTTTTGAAAGCTCCTTGTATTGTCCCTGAATATATTTGTATATAGTTATCATATCCCCTCTTAGACGACTCTTTTCTTATGTAAATAAATCTAATTTAGCTAGCCTCTCCTCATAAGTTAGATTGTCCATTCCCTTTATTAATTTGGTGGCTCTTCTCTGCACTCTCTGACCCTATATAGCAGCATTATAATGTCAGCAATGTGAGAGGCGACTCAGCCCACAAGCGTCGGGGATGCTCGGTGCCTGGCCTCGTGTTGCATCCACTACCACCGCACTCCCCTTACCTCACCCCCAACCTCCCCTTTTCCCCTCCCCATTCCGCCCGGACCTCCCCTCCTCCTTTTTTTTTCTGTGAGTGTGTCTTGTCTCCCCCTTTAAGTTGTGTTATAAGTGTCTGTTTGTCCACTTAAGTAGGGACGGCTTGGACTGTATGGTCCACACCAAAATACCCGGAAGACCGGGTCCCGAAGCACAGTAGGACCTCGTTGCTACTTACACAGTTGTTAAATTATTGTTTAAATACATGACAAAAGTATTCTGTAAGGTATTCTCTGCTGTTTTGATTCAATAAAAAATTTAAGTTAAAAAAAAAAAAAAGCAGGGGTCCCAGTACCGATCTCTGAGGTACTCCACTCATGACTTAAGCCCAACCTGAAAAAGTTCCATTTATGACAACCCTCTGTTGTCTGTCCTTTAACCAGTTTTCAATCCAGGTGCATATATTATTACTGAGTCCAATTTTCTTTATTTTGTACACCAACCTCGTGTGAAACCGTATCAAAAGCCTTTGCAAAATCTAAGTAGATCACATCAACTGCATTACCTTGGTCTAAATTCCTACTTAACTCCTTAAAGAAACAAATCAGGTTAGTTTGGCAAGATCTATCCTTCATAAATCCATGCTGACTATTACTAATAATTTTGTTTTCCATTAGGTATTTGTGAATATTATCCCGTATTAAACCTTCAAGTAGTTTCCCCACTATTGAAGTCAGGCTTACAGGTCTGTAATTTCCCGGTTGTGATCTAGCTCTCTTTTTAAATATTGGCACCACATCTGCGTTACACCAATCTTTTGGTACTGAGCCTGTGGAAATGGAGAACTTGAATATTAAATATAATGGTTTGGCTATTACATGAGATAAAATATGTAATTGTTCAAAGTAGGGTTGGGCAATATAACAGTATCATAGTAATACTGCAGTAATGAAAATGGACGGTAACGCAATCCTTGCCATTACTTCTTACCATGGCATTCCTATCAGCAGCTGCAAAGTGGGGGTGGGTCTGGCAGAGAGGCGTGGGGGTGGGGACTGTGTCAGAGAGAGGACGGAGTGTGGGTCTGTTAGAGACAATGGAGTGGGAGGGAGTCTGGGAGCTCCTTGACTTTCACATGCTGCAGCTATAAGGAATCCTCCTGCTGGTAATCTCACCCCTCCATATTAAACACTTCGCCTCTGCCACGCCTCTTATCCCTTCCCTTCCACCATGACTCAACCCGTTTCTCTCCTCCCCTGTATTTCTCTCGGCTCTCACCCGTGCCTCTTTACCCCCTCCTTCCCCATTAACCCACGCCTCCCCATCTATACTGCACCGACACACTTTATTCGAGCAAATACCCAGTATGTACCTGGCAGATACCTGGAATACGCCGCTCCTCACCTCTGACAAGCCCCGTTGCGTTTGCCTTCCCAGCCTGGGTTCATGCCTGGCTGACGGGCGGCTGATCTGTTAAATGATTAGGATTTAATAGGCTGCAATGCTTTGCGTGTCTACCAGATGGCATAAATTCATGAATTGTAATGCAGTATATATATATATACTGTGCAGTATTGCAGCCAGCGGGAATAAAATGCTTCAATCCCTGCCTGGAAAATACCTCAATGTACTCGGGCAGAAAACAGTCACAAACCTCAATACACCCGGGTATACCCGAATTCGTGGGACTAGCCGAGCTCGAATAAAGTGTGTCGCCAGTGTATATATAAAATTTAATTTTGTGGTGGTGTTCCTAAATATGGTGAATCTGATTGGTTCCAGCCTCTGGCCAATCAGATTGGTCCGTATCCCCGCCCCGCACACCTCTCATTGGCCTGCATGGCTCTATGATGTCACCCAACTGCCACTCTCTTCTCCTCACCCGCAGCTCACCTTCCCCCTCGGCCTCACCCAACTGCCACACACATGCACAACCACCCGGCCACTGTCCTCTTCACCCAGCGGCCCGGACCGCCGGCTCACCCCCCATCACTCCCCTTACCTCCCCGCCGGCACCACCATCACCCGCAGCTCACCTCCCCGCCGGCTTCCCCCCCCCCATCCGCAGCTCTCAGTCTCTCTATGGATTCGATCCCATCATGTCGCGAGCTCTCAGGTCTCCCAACGGTCAGGCGCACGCAGGTACAGCACTTGTGGGGTTTCCAGCCCCTTCCCTCACAGATTCCAGACTTGTGGCAACGCAATCTGCATCTGCTCTGTTCTTGTAGGGCACGTGTGGGCTTTTACTCTGCAGGAAGGCGGGGGGGTGGTTCAGAGTCACGCCCGCCCAGGTATTGGAGGGAGGTGGGGGGGATAGGGAGGAGTGTGACCGCCCCTCACCCCCCGGCCGGGCCCCTCTCCCCACTGCACAGTGAGGTCGGCCTCGCGATGGGACCGGGTTGAAATGGCGCTAAGCGCGGCTCAGAGCTGGCGCTTTGCGGGTGTGTACGGTAGAAGTGTCCCAGTGGCTGTGTGTTATGTGCTGTAGTACCTCGGGCGGGGGTGTGTACATTATCTCTGCACATAGTTCTTTGTCTCTTTCCTGGTTCTTTTTGATTATTTAATCTGGGATTCTTACTTCTTTCTGCTTGTTTCCAACACACTTTTTTTTTTTAAACCGGCATGTCAATATGATCTCTGCCGCTAATTCCTAGATTATAACTTCTAATTTTTTATTTTTTTTTAACTTTTAACTTTATCTTTTCTGGACTTCACTTTTTTTCCCAGAGGGGTACTTTCTGACTTCCTGTATATCAGGTGTATCTTCTTATGTGTGCACTTTATCTGCCGCGTCCCTACCGGGAGATATATTATTTCTTATTTTTTTCCCTTAGCGGTTTTCTATATTCCTGTTATATTTCTTTTTACTTTTTTCTTGCCCCACCAGATGTTCTGGCCTTATTTATTAATAAGTTTGTTCGTATGTTAAGTTGTCTTTGTGTCCCTTTTGCTTGACCCAGTGATTTTCTTGTTTATGTTGTGAGTGCTATGTAGTTTGGGTTTCCACCCCTTCCCTCTATTGTCTTGGTCCCATTGTTTTATGTTCATGTATCTGTGTACCTCTCGTCGGTAGCATGGTTTCTCGTCTCTGTCCCCCTCGGGGATCGGTCTTTTTCTTGCTATTGTGATTTCAGTTTCTATCTGGTGTCTGTCCTTGTCTCCTCTTGTTCTATCTATATTGCTCCACATCAGTTGTTATACATGGAGCTCGATGAAAGTATACCCCGAAAACAATACCAAAACACAGTCAGGTTAGTGCATGACATTAACATATTATTGTGGTTATACATTTGCCTCTTCTTTTCCCTTTCTCCCAGCAAAGAAATAGCCATTCCATTTACGCTACTCGCTCCCCGGCAGTAGCCACGTCTCAATTAAAACAACACAAACCAAATCAAGATCCCCCGCCCCAAAGAAAGGAGGATCACAACACTTCCAACTGTAATAGCGGTATATTGGCAAAAAAGTAAGCGCTCGAGATATGATCCCAAAGAATAGGGAAGGTATAAAATGAAACGACTTACGCCACCTGCTCTTTGGATTAGATTAAACCACTCATATCATCCAATTATATTTTATACCATGTAAACAACCACCACGAAAGGAATACAAAAAAAAGCAACACACTCACCTACTTGCGAAAAAAAAATAATTATACCCAGAGGAAAAAAAATATGAACAATGAAATGGGAACCCACAAAAGGAAAAAAGAAGCTGCCCACCCCTACCCTGCCCCACCACCCTCCTGCACCCCACCTACTTGCCCACACCTCAACTGAACCACCCATCACCTGCCCCTTTCTTTCCCTCCACTTCCACCCCTTTCCCTCGCCCCCTCCCCTTTCCCTCGCTCCTCCCTCTCCATTTCCTTCTTCTCTACCCCTCCTCTCCCTCTTCCCCCATCTCGTTTCCTGAGGCAGCCTTTGTCCCCCCTCACTTGATCTTTCTTTCATGCCTCCCCCCTCCTGGTTTGATAAATGTTTTACATCAAGTCCAAGATATAAACATGAATCTGTTAGCATAGAATTATAGGTCAAGGGAGCCATGTGGGGTATGATCCCATGTATATAGACACACCTGTACACATATACACATATATACCCATATATACATACGCAGACATTTGCACTCTCGTGCACCCATACATGTCCACACACAAACCTACTCACATTTGTACATGCTGCCGCTTTTACTTGAACACGTCTCGGTTATTTTCCCGTGACTTTTTCTGAATGCGACGCGCTTGACCGCGTTAATGCCACATGAATGCTGTATTCATGCCGGCCGTCACCCACGCTTGATCTGTGGTTTGGATTTTATTGGTTGCAATTCTTCGCGTTTCCGCCAGGTGGCAGATATTCATGAATTGTAATGAACTCTAACGTACATGCACTTCAGTAATGCGTCGACTTGCAGGTGTTTAAAAAATACCACAGTGGTCCATTGTGAATTGACCTTGGTACTGAAGAAGTTACAACACTGCATCTATTTAGGCTTTTCATATTAAAACTCAATGGAAAGTGGCTGGTGTTCTATTGTCCAGAGAGTTCCGAGATGAGTGCACCACTGCAGTCCGTGTTCAAAAAACCCGGCATAACGTACGCTTATTTAATATGGTCTGCAATTAGTGCAGCAGATGATAAGATGGCCACAGTTGGTCAAATTTATAAATATTTTATCGAAAATTATGACTTTTACAAATTCTCACCAGATGCGCGTGTGTGGAAGCGTGCAATAAGGAAAAAGTTATGTATCGATCCGTGTTTTTTTCGTATTGATACCGCACCCAGAGTTAGAGCAGGGTATTGGTGTGTTGTGCCAGATTTTTTCAGTATCTTTCATCATGGAGACTTCACAAGGCAAAAGGTCATGGTAAAACCAACTAAGAATCATCACTCCCAGGCAAGCAATGCGCCAGCACCGGCTTTCAATAACGGTCAGACCGTCAGTGAAAACTTGCTGACCGGCAATCCTTGCTATCTGTCCCCGCCTGGATACCTGCAGCTGAGCAGGATTTCACGTATAGATACCAGCAAGCTTGCATGTACCAAAACAATTTCCATCTTCATCAGCTGTCAACTACAGGTGTAGCAGGCCCGCTGTTACCTGTCAACTACGTGTATAATCAAGAATACGGGACTAGCAGTGACTCGGCGCCAACCGATTGGCAAAGTCTATGGTGAGTACAGCTGCCGTATTTTATTCTTTTTTTTTTTTAACATATCAATATCAATGCACAGTCAAGCGATTCTCCTGTAATCAATCAATCGCTTTGCTTATGGTTATTTAGTGCTATTATTTTAGTCACAATTCGCGAAAATGTAGTCCAGCAATATCATTGGCCGAGCAGCTTCTACAATAGATACTGAACAATTGGTGGACAGCTAGGCGCATGCACATTGGAATCTTGTTGAAACGCACATGCGTGTCATCACATCTAGGCGCATGCGTGTATGTGAACAAGAGACGCCCCCCGAGAAAATTATTGTTGGGACTGACCATGGAGACTGATTTGAACCAACCATTACAGTAATACTTTTATTTTTCCTCAGAAAAGAAACTTTGTCTTCAGGCGGAGAATGGCAAATGGAGGGATTTTGATGGATTGCTGAATCTGCACATTGCTGAATCTGATTTAAAAATTCACGTACCGTAGGCAACAATTTAGTGGCAGTGCCTTTTTATTGATTAGGATAGAATAACTGTGACTTTTATAGAAAACCTGAAACAGTATGCTGTATTTTTTTCCATACAGTATACAATACTTTTTTTACATACTGTACTGTATAATAAACCCTAAAAATAAAAATAAAAAGTATGCATTTATTCTACATGTATTACAGTATGTGTATTCTATACCTGTACAGGATGTATTGTTTTAAAACTGTTTTGATGTAATGCGCATGCATACAGTACTGTACAGTATGCCTCATGGAACTGTACTGTACAGTATGTTCTAGAAACACTATTTTGTTATAAAAGGAGACACAATGAAACAATTTAAAACAATCAACATTTTTTTTATTGGTGAAGTCAAAAAACATTTATGGAGTAGGTAAAAACATTTATTTATGAATGCAATTTAAAACAAACAACATATTTTTTATTGAAGTACAGCAAGTCAAAACATTTACAGGTGTATGGTGCAAGTCAAAACATTTATTTATGAATGCAATATAAAACAATCAACAAGTCAAAAATGAATCACGCAGCGAATTTGATCCCCAGCAGTGAGTCCTTCCAGGGACGATGCGTTGTATGCCGCAAAATGCCATTGATGGAGTCTCTCACGATTTTCATCAAATGATCTGTAATGGAATAATAGCGCCGCAATTCCTTCAACATAGTATTTCTTAAATTTTCAGGAAGAGCCCTTTTGACGCTATTCCCTTCGTAATTTAAATTGTGGGCCCACCCGCAGTACACCTCGTAGGTCACGTGGTGCTTGAAAATGTACATGGCATGTTTCTGGGCTACACCACCACTTGCAAACCTGTACTTCTCCCTGAGGGGCTGGGACAGGTCGCGCAAGATGATGTCGGGCACCTTCTCAATGCAAGCATGTGGGTGGGATTCTGGGAGCGGATGTGCTTCTGGGAGCGGGTGTGCTTGTTGCGGCGGGCGAGAGTAGGTGGTCTGCGAGGATGTTTCCTCCTCCTGTCTTATTCACCTTGTCTCCTGGCGTGGTCTTGACGGGGTTGTCATGTTATCCTCGTCAACGGCATACAGCAGCGGCAGCTCTTATTCGAGCAAATGCCGCTGGCTGTATGAGGCTGGGAAGCGGGTAGCCGCGGCGCGTGGCGGCGCACTGTGACGTCACGGTCACAAGCGCGCCCGGCTTCCCCGTCTTCCCAGGCTTCCCCGACACCCCTGGAGTTCAAATCTAGGTAAGCGGGGGTGCGGGGAAGCAGAGGGGCAGAGTAGAAGCCGGGTTCGGGGTGTCTTTGGGGGGGTAATTGCGCGCGATGTGGAGGGGGGGTGCGTGGGGGAAACGCGGCGGCGCGCGTTTCTGACTGGCGGCAGCTGGGGTAGATCCCGGCATGCCGCCGGCATTTACTTTAATAAAGTATGTCGCTACTGTACATGAACACATTCTTCTGATGGAGGGGGTGCGCTTGGTGATGGAAGGATGAAAGTCCCATCCATGCCACCCTCCTGCTCCTGCGGCTGACATACAGGGGCAGGAACTCCAAGCAAATTATGTATCCCTGCTATGTCTGTCTCTATCTTCTCCATGCGCTTGTCCATCTTCTCCATCCGTTGATCCATATTTAGTATGGTCTCTAAAAGAAGATCTATCTTTACCAGCATAGAGTTCTCTGGGATATCGACACTTAACCCATTCAGCATGCGGTCTAACGAGCTGGATCTTGTGCATGGGGTGCTATGGACATCTGAGTGGATGTGTGCTGGAGCGGATGAGATACCTGTAGGGGTTCCCTGGAGAGAAGCGGCAGCATCGTCGAGGAGTGCACGAGAAGGTGTCCTGGGGCTTCCCTGGAGAGAAGCGGCAACGTAGTCGAGTGCAGAAAGTGAATTGTGGGTTCCCGGGAGAGCAGCGCCAGCGTGGAGTGCACGAGAAGGTGTCCTGGCGGTTCGATGGGTTGGCTTCCATTTGTTTTGCTTTAAGGATCTATCAGGCAATGTCTTCTTGACATAATAAGGCTTCTTAAAAGCCTTAGCCTTTGGGGTCGTCAGGAGGTTTTCTTTATTAGCCTTAGCCTGTCGCTTTGGCCTTGGCTTGGAAACGGCTTCCGCCTTTCGCTTTTTCAGCACGGCAGAAGCAAGAATATCCATGGGAGCAGATGGCACAATGCAGTATCTGGACATGGGCAAGTTCAGATACCGATCATCGAGTGGTAGGCTATGCAATGTGTCACTGTAAGAGATGTGTGCAGAGGTATGCAATGGAGACCGTTTTTAAGGTGAAATTAAAATAAGGCTTTATTGCACCTGTCCCTTTTAACACAGCAAAACATATGAAAAGAAAAAACGCCTATCCCTGTTTAAGGGCTAACTTACTTCCCCAGTCCCTTTCTCCAGGGCTGGAGGGATAATCCCATTTCCACCCTATTCCCCAAAGTCTCAAGAGATATACCTTAAAGCAGGTGGCCCTTCATGTCAGTCTCTGGTAGGTTCCTGGGTCCCCGTGTCCAGGGATATAGGTCTTTGGCTGTCTGGATCTCAGCAGAGCCTTTCTGCTCAAGACCTCTTTCCTCTTGTCAGCACCCTTGTGTACTGAGTAAAATCTTCCTTCCTGTCTCAGAGGCAGGTTTTTTGACACCTGTAATCAGCCAGGTGGTGTTGGTTAATTATCTACCAGCAGTTAACCACCACACTGCTGGATTAGAGGCACATTTCTGAACAGGGATAAGTCCCCTGTTACATACCTCCCCTGTTTGTGGGAAGCTCGGGCTTGCCACGGCCAAATCCCATCCTTCCACTCTCATTGGAGATACCTCAGTGAATTGAATGTGAGTGGATGGAGGAGGAAAACCCTCAGTCCCGTTGGGATTGTTGCCCTTCCTCCAGTTGAGTAGTGTCTCCTCCAGAAGGTGCTTGAGATCAGCAGTCCTAAGTCGCTCAAGGAGAACTTTTTCCAAGTCCAGTCTTTCTACTGACCTCGTGGTCATGAGCTTACCCCTGTGGCGCTCCTCTTTTTGTAGGCAGACCTTATGGCGAGAGTCGCAGAGCTTTTATGCAAATGGCTTTCTCTCGCCATTTTTCCCATGTACTCCACTTTAGCACCAAATGTCCATTTCATGGTATCATAAGAGCACCCAAGAACAGCCACCTGAGCCCTCAGTTCTTGAAGCTGTCTTCCTGCACTTTTCCAATTCAATGTTGTCACCAGTTCAGCTTCTTTGGGATTGAGTTGCAATTCCAGCTCCATTTCCAGAGAATGTCCTATCTTTTCAGATTCTTCAGCTAAGGATTCTCCTGGCTTTGATTCTGCACTCCTACCTCTGTTTGTTGCCTGTTGGACCATTGCAGGTTTGGCTAGTGCTTTCTTAGGTGGTTCAAACTTCGTAATCTTGTTTTGAAGGTGAGTGGTTTCCCCAGCTCTCACTGTACCCTTGTCCTCACGGGCATTAGTTACTGTGGGATACCGATGCTTGGGCAGAGCCAGTACCTTTTCCCGTATTGCAGGCATCTGTAAGTTACTGATCTGCAGAGTCTCGCTCTGTTTCTTGAGTGTTTCCTGCCATTCTCCTTTCAGGGTCTTTATTTCTTCCCTGTGCTTTCTCTGAGCTTGCTTCCACCTATCATTCATTATTTTGTGGAGCACTGTGAACTTCTTTGCTTGGCCGCAGATACTCGTCTCAGTTTCTGGACCTTTTTGCGCTCCCTCTTGTACCGAGTCACCTGGCCTCTAAGCTTAGCCTCTAGCAATGCTTTGGTGATGGTCAGGGTAGCCTTCAGTTTATAATGCTGCTTTGCGAGGACACACTGGGTAATCAGATGTTACTGCAGCCCTTGTATTTCCTTAGCAGCTTGCAGATTTTCTTCCTGCAGAGTTCGCTGCTTCTCCTCGCCTTTCTATAGGTGTGTATGCAGATCTTGCAATTGGTTCTGCAGTCGGTGCTCTGCTTCAAACTTTTCATCCTCCAAAAGTTTCTTTATTTTTTCAAGCTCTTGCAGCTTTTCATTCTTTTCATTGACGTGGTCTGTCAAATCAGAATTTTCTTCTTTTAGTCTTAAATTGTCTATTTTTTCAGTCTCTGTAATATTCAGGGCCTCCTTGTAGTCCCCCTTCCATTTACGCACTGCGGCTTTGAGACTCCTGGTCTCCTGGCGTGAGACTTCCATCTCTAGGTTGAGGGTCTGAAGCTCCTTCTGAGAGACTTTAAGATCCATATTATGACTGAGGATAGTTTTTTGAGAGGTGTCCAGTTCCTTAGTGAGACTGTGAAGTTCCTTTTTAGAGACTTCCAGGTCTGTGCGGCAACTGCTGATCTCTTAGTGTGAGGCATCCAGTGCTGTGGAGTGAGTGTGAACCTCCTTCTGGGATATGTCCACCTCTGTCCGGACACTGTTGACCTCCTGGTGTGTGGCATTCAGTTCTATGCGGAGAGTGTGAACCTCATTTTGAGAGACTTCCACCTCTTTATGGCACTTGCTCAAAGACTGCAATCTCCTTCAGTGACTCCTCATACTTCTGCTTCAGATTAGCAATCATTCTATCGGATTGACTCTGCTTTTCATCCATGGCGGTAAAGTAGCGTTTGCAGTATCTAGCTCAGTCTTGAGATCGTCCGATTCTGTCCTGGCGAAAGAGTACATCGTGAGCACATTCTTCTGTAGCTCCACGTTATTTTTCAGTAGCTCTGCGTTATCATCTTTCTTCAGTTTCAGTTGTTCTCGGAGCAGATCACAGTCACGCCTGGCAATTTTCAGGGCATCTTCAGGGTTGGTCAAGGGATTGTCACTCATTGGTTCCGGCTCCGCTTCCCTGGTATGGTTGGTTGAGGGTTTCTCACTATTGGCACCGGACAGATACAGTACTTCTTTGTGGTACACGACTTCTGCTTTGGGCCCTCTGGATATTCGGTCATCCACGGGACGAATTCTCAATTTTCTCTAGGCTGCAGGGCATCTGACCCCCTTTTCCTCCGCGGGATCTGCAGATGTGTCTGTTCCTTCTACGGTAAGTGAAGTCCCCTTTTTCTTTGTCTGCCTTTTTGTTTTTGACTACTTCGTCCCATTAAGGACACTGGGGTCTCCGTCTTTATTTGAAATTTCAGCAGCTTCACTGTATCCGCCATGTTTTCCTTGCAGTTGCGTTAGGTGGCGTAAATATTCAGTGATCTGCTGTTCCCGCTCTTCCTCCTGACGATCACATTCGTCATCATAGAGAGCGGTCTTTTCAATTCGTACCAAGTTCAGGCACCCCCACCATTCTTGGGGTGTTCTGTGGGTGTGATTCAGTTCGGGTTCCCTGTAAGAGATGTCATCCTCCTTATCGGCCTGGAAGGGCCACTCTTCCGTGGGGTAGGGTTCATTACAGGAACGCCGCATCTTGTTCTCCATTTTGGGGCGATCAGGTGTATTTTCTTCCTGACCTCAGGAGGCGCTATTGCAACTATTATCACTGTATTTGCTAGAACCCCAAATTGTGGTAGTCATACAGGTGGACCTACTTTGCTGGTAGAGGTCGCAGCTCTCACAGGCATCTCTGTAGACTTTTTCTTCCCTTGGGTAAGTTTTACAATATTAGCAGTTCTATGCATGCATTCACTCTCATCGTCTGAATAAGGCCTGAAGGGACACTGCTCCGTGTGGTGGGGTTCTTTACACCAGGAACACATTTTCTTCTCCATTTTTGCAGAGTCTGTATTTGACTTCAGCTGGGTGGCCATTTTAAATTCCCAGAATCAGTACCTTGCGTCGGTCACCGTCTGTAAAAGTTTCCCTGCTTCAGCACAGTCTTGTATCAATTTTCACACTTTACTGCATATACTCCATTCACAGTTGGTAGTCCTATGCGTTATGGCAGCCTTTACTTCCAGAATCAGTACCGCTCGTGTTTCACTGTCTGTATTCACTGCTTCAGCGCAATTTTTTTTTTAAAGAAAACAATAAACAAAGCCTAGCTCCTCTGGAGCGCTAACTCACTTCTTGAACCCTGACTACCCCTGAAAGGCAAAGTAAGGTTTACCTGCTTCAGCAGTCTCTCTGCTCTTGGGATTGGGGAAAAGAGTCCATCTGTGGTTTTGTGGTTTTCTTCAGTGCAGTGTAGATTTCCTGCCTGGATGTGTATCACTTTAATTCTGGTCCCTGCTGCATGTGATTCTTTGCTTTGTTGCTCAGGCTGTTTGCAGGAACTATATGCAGGAAAATAAGCACAACATTTTTCACAGACAGTGCACTTTTGCTGCCTGGATGTGTTTCTTTGGTTTTGTTGCTTTCCTGCCTGGATGTGTATCACTTTATTTCTGGTCCCTGCTGCATGTGATTCTTTGCTTTGTTGCTCAGGCTGTTTGTAGGAACTATACCGGCAAAAGCACAACATTTTTCACAGGCAGTCTCTGGGGCCCTTTGAACTTAAAGGGCCACCTCTCATCCCAACTTCTGACACCATATGTAAGAGATGTGTGCAGAGGTACTGAATGCAATGGAGACCGTTTTTTAAGGTGAAATTAAAATAAGGCTTTATTGCGCCTGTCCCTTTTAACACAGCAAAACATATGAAAAGAACAAATGCCTATCCCTGTTTAAGGGCTAACTTACTTCCCCAGTCCCTTTCTCCAGGGCTGGAGGGATAATCCCATTACCACCCTATTCCCCAAAGTCTCAAGAGATACCTTAAAGCAGGAGTCCCTTCATGTCAGTCTCTGGTAGGTTCCTGGGTCCCCTGTGTCCAGAAATATAGGTCTTTGGGTGTCTTGATCTCAGCAGAGCCTTTCTGCTCAAGACCTCTTTCCTCTTGTGTACTGAGGAAAATCTCCCTTCCTGTCTCAGAGGCAGGCTTTTTGACACTTGTAATCAGCAAGTTGGTGTTGGTTAATTGTCTACCAGCAGTTAACCACCAGGATTAGAGGCACATTTCTGAACAGGGATAAGTCCCCTGTTACAGTCACCTTTTATGCATGGCCTCGAGGTGCAGGTCTTAAAAGTGGGCGTACTCTGTGACTTATGAAAAGCGTGAATAAAGAAAACGCATCTGAGGATCACAGAATAACAAATGAGTTTATTTTGTGTACATGTGCACACATAGAAGGAAGTTTCAAAATAAAACTTCCCCATTGAAATGTGCAAAAAGAAGAATCAGGGGAGCGTCAATACCTGGAAGAAAATAAATAAAACTACCATAGTGCATAACGTATTAAATAAACACATTAAATGGCAGAGCTCTCAAAGGAGCATATACGCTAGATGATGGAAAAAATGTCCATCCATAGATAGCAATCAGGAACAAGAATAGGAGGTTTCGTAGACCCAAAAGAGAGACACAGAGCCAAAAAAATTAAAAATGCCAAAACATTTATCCGACAATGATAAAATTGGAGGCTTACAGTACAAGATACCAGATGGTTTACAGCATTGGTGTAGGGTAACGATGTTAAACCGAGTCGCGTTCTCGGGAACTCTGCACACCGCCGCTTCCTCCACCGGTCTCCGTCCTGTGCTGCTGTTTGGAGCCGATACGTCACTTCCGGTTTTTCGCACGTGTAGTAGACGCCACCGGAACTACAGCCGCAGACTCTCTCCCTCTGGATCTCACACTGAGGGTTACGCTCTATGCGTTTCGCCGTGCGGGATGAAGGCTTCATCAGGAGTAACGTTAACCCATAAAAGGATACCTTATATACCTTCTAATATTACAATGACCTTTCCTCCTATAGGTCAATGTACAATTGGATCTAATTAATTGGGTAATTGGCTCTATTAGCCCTCTCCCACATAAAAATATCACAACAATGTTATACAATTTCTTAAAATACAACTTTTATACTTTAATGTAGCTTTTATACATAGTTTTCAATTATAGTATTAAAATACCTACTAGGTACTAAATTAACACATACAATACGTATTATAAAATTTAACACATAACTAATAAAATATCCCCATTGTCTCTCAAATACAGAAAAAAACGACGATAGATGAGTCTCAAAGACAAGAGAAAAAACGAGCAAAAAAGTCAGTGCAAAATATAACAATAATATACATTATCACGGCCCTATCTTATACATATTACTTATTGCATACACATCCATATAAGAAGTATACAGATAAAAATGCCTTAAATCTAAAGGAAAGCACGTAACTCAAAATCCACATTTAAGCCTAATGGTACAAGTGATTTCAGAGTGAAAATCCAGAAACTTTCTCTCTTTCTCAGAGCAGTAATTCTGTCTCCACCTCTCCAGTGTGGTAACACTTGCTCCAATACTGTGAATTTGAGACCTGATGTATCTCCATTGTGTTTTTGAATAAAATGATTTGACAAATAGAATGTGGTAACCCCTCGTCTCACATTGCCAATATGTTTGAGTATACGGGTTTTGACTGCTCTTGAAGTTTGACCTACATACTGTAGCCCACATGGGCAGTAAACAAGGTATACGACATACTCTGATTTGCATGTTAAAAGTTGTTTAATATGAAACCGTTGTCCTGTTATATTAGATACAAAACTGAATTTGTCATCAGACCTATGTTTACAAGCCATACATGTGGTGCAGCCAAAAAAAACTTTTGTTTGTGTTAACCATCTGTTACCACTTGTAATCATTTTTGGTAGAGCACTAGGGGCCAATCTGTCTTTTTAGGGCTTTTGCTCTTTTAAAAATTACATTTGGTTTTTCGGGGACAATCTCTCCTAATATAGGATCATTTTTGACAATTTTTGTCATCTACTTTTTCATCCAATATGAAGTTTTTTCCCCTCAATTCTTCTACTGCTTGGTGTGTTTCAGACATTTCATCCTCCACATTGCTGATTCTAGCTTCAGCCTCCTCTACTCTTGAGGTGTGTGTTATAAGTTCGTTTTTCAGTTCATCTATGGATTTTTTTACTTTGTCAATTTTTTGCTCCAAATGTGGGAGAATCTCCCTAGCTACAGCCTTAGCAATGTTCTCATGCTCTGACCTTGTTTGTATCTGGTTGCCTGCTTCTCTGGTCTGAGTTGATTCTCCTGCAGGTGCCTCGTGGCTGTCGGCCATTTTAGGGGTCTCCTTCCTTTTCTCTCCCTTGTCCTGGCGCTGCTGCTGCTGCTGTTTTGAGGCCATCTGTTCGGTTTTGGAGAGGTATTTCTCCATATAATTGCCTCCGCTTGTTGGGGAGCTTGTAACTTTTTAAATTTTGGAGGTGGTTTGTCGGCTATTGGTGTGCGGTTACTGCGGCTCTCCACGTCGGACCACCAGAGCTCCTCTCCGTGCGTCTTCACAGCCCTGGCGCCATACCGGAAGTCCAACCCCCCCTTTTTTAGGCATTTTTAACACTCACTTTGTACCAATCTGGTAAGATACATTTTATTCAATTATATGCCTAATAAATTTGGTTTAAATTTACTCATACTCATATTTCACTGCATATAGGACCACATTTTTTGTCTCTGACTATATATCTCTTATTAGATAGGGCACTCTCCCTTCACACATCCTGAGTGCCATATGAAGGGACTTATCCGGGAGGTAGTGCCTCTGCTCCACCTGGTGTTTCTTTCTCAGTCCTCCTTTATATACCTTCCTGCTGCATTCTGTCTTTGCTGAGCATAGTCTAGTGTGACGCCATGTCTTGCTGCATTCCAGTTCCTGTGACCTTGCCTTGCGGATTTACCTCTTGTTGCCTGACCCTGCTTGTCTCTTACGCACCTATCCTGATCCGGCTACGAACGACCATTCTCCTGTCTCCAGTCCTGACCTTGGCTAAGTACTGCAACGATCCGATTCTCTCCTATCCTGAACCTGGCTTTGTACCCCGACGATCCGCTACTCTCCAATCTCGAACTTGGCTACGCACTCCAACGATCCACAGCTCTCCACTCCAGACCTGGCAAGTACTTTGACTGTTCTTCAATCTATAACCCTGACCTGAACGACTACTCTACATCCTAGGTGCGCCTGCGTGGCTGTGGGTCAGCGTTAACCAATTCCTGTCTGCAGGCCATATTCCTAAGACCTGAAAAACTGCCAGAGTTGTCACAATCTTCAAAAGTGGAGACAAAAACACTGTCTCAAACTACAGGCCAATCTCTCTTCTCCCAATACTATCCAAAGTCATGGAAAAATGTGTTCACTCCCAATTAAGCGATTACTATACCAAGACAAATTTCCCTAGCCAATTTCAATCTGGCTTTCGCCCCAAACACTCCACCGTAACTACCCTGCTAAAAGTTTGCAATGAAATCCAGTGTGGAATGGAACGGGGACAACTTACTTGTGCAATATTCCTAGATTTTGCAATGGCTTTTGATACTGTTGATCATGCTATCCTGTTTAACAAACTCCAGAGCTCAGGAATAGGGAAGCATGCTTTAAACTGGTTTCATTCCTACCTATCAGGTAGATCCCAACATGTGTCCATCTCAGGCTCTAAGGCTGAGTCCCCTGTGCTGCTGACCACGCTCATGCTTGGAGAGCGGTGATGCCAACAACTCTCCAAGCATGAGCGCCGGGTGTCCTTGTAATTTCGCAAGCACGCAGGGGGGGGGACGGACATTGCAGGAAAGCTGAGTGTGGTTGAAAGTCAGATTTTTTTTTGTTTACGCAACAGCGGGTGACTGTCCGTGCCCGCTCACGGACGCTCCGCGTGAGGAGGGATTTAAACATATAAAATGCCTGAAGCAACCTCTTCAAGCACAGTGCAGGCAGCAGCACAGAGGACTCAGCCTAACTCCAACCCATTGGATATCACCTGTGGTGTCCAACAAGGCTCTGTTCTGGGGCCCCTACTCTTCTCAGTGTTCATCAATGATCTTCCCACAGCTTGTAAGGAAGCTTCAATAAACATGTATACACAAGCCTATATGCACACAGCCATAGCCTGTCCGACCTTGAACACATACTTCAGTCTGACTTTTTGCGACCCGAAAACTGGATTTCCCAAAACAAACTGTTTTTAAACACTGACAAGACTAACAATGGTATTTGGGAACAAGACTAAAAAAAAAATTTGTTTCAAATATTTTTATTAGGCATTATGTGATACACATTTTTACAAACAAACATACTGTATTGTGGCCTAATACAAGGTTTTTCTAATTTTGTAACAGAGATAGTCTCAGCGCACCCCCGACCCTACGTCTTGGGTCGGCAGGGCTAGTGTGAGAGTAGAAACAGAGAAAGAAAGGGGGAGAAGAGGGGGGGAGGGGTAAGGGGGGTGGTGGTTAGAGGAAGGAAGGTCTCGTCCTCCTCAGTTCCCCATGAGGGATTCCTCCCATGTCACATCCATCGCTTGTTGAGTGTAGCCAGTTTTAATCTGCTGTTTGGGTCAGCCATGGTTCCCATATTTTATAGAAGGATACCGTCTTTCTCTTTAGGAAGACTGATAGCTTCTCCATCAGCATTACCTCTTGGATTCTCTTTTTAACTGTTTACTTAGGGGGGAGACACCTTCTTCCATGAAGCTGCCACCGCACATCTAGCCGCCGTGAGAATGAAGGAGATCAATTTTCTTATTGGGCGGTCAATATCCTCAATTGGCCTGGCCCATAATTAGGTCAGCGGATCAATGGGTATAGTGAGGCCTGTGACCTCTTTAATTAGAGACTGTATGGTTTCCCAGTATTTCTGAATTTCTGGACATGACCACCAAATGTGAGCCATGTCACCTTTTTGTCCGCAGCCTCTCCAACATAAATCGGAGGCCAGAGGGTAGATTTGATTTATTCTGACTGGAGTAAGATACCAGCGAAACAATATTTTGTATATATTATTTTTGATTGTGGTACATATGGAAGTTCCTGAGGCTGATTCCCAAATACTTTCCCAGTCCTCTCGGTCTATAACTATATCCAATTCTGCTGCCCAATTAAGCATATAGTCATGGACGGGGGCTTCTGTCGCCCTTTCCAATTCTGCATAAATTTGTGTTATGAGACCTTTTTGGTGGGCTGTTTCCTTGCACAGCCTTTCAAAGCTAGTGAGAGGGGGAAATTCCAATGTTGGGGATAATGTTTGAATGAAGTGCCGAATTTGGAGGTATTTAAAGACATTCAGTCCTACTATTTCATATTTATTTTGTAATCTTGGATAACTCAGGAATTGCCCTAAGCTCAGGAAGTCGGCAACCGCCCTTATTTTTTTAGTCGTAAACTGATCAAATTGTCTGGGCTCACAGCCAGGTGGGAATTTGGGATTTTTAATAATTGGGGTGAGTTGGGACTTTGGGGCCGTGAGCTTGAATTTAAGTTTGCATGTTGTCCAGGTCTCCCATGTGTGCCTCATTGGTCCCAATTTAAATTTGCTGTTCTGCATATCCTCCCTGCTCAGGGACCAAAGACATGCTGGTAGAGAAGGCGTGCTGGTGTATTGCATTTCTATGTCCAGCCAGCAATATTGGCCTGATTCTGCGTTCCAAACTACTACCTGTCTCAGCTGGGCGGCTTGATAGTATCTTGTAATATCTGGGACTCCAAGACCCCCTCTCCCCCTTGAAGCAAGTAAAACTGCCCTAGCGATTCTAGGTTTTTTACCCTGCCAAATAAAATGGAAAATTTGTTTTGGGATATTCTTCAATTCTGAGCCAGGGATGTGGATCGAGAGAGTCTGGAAGTAGTATAGTAATCTGGGGAGTATATTCATTTTCACCGAGATCATTCTCCCAATCCATGATATTTGGTATGCTCCCCATTTATCTAGATCTTGTTTAATTTTCCGAAATAGGGCTGGATAATTATGTTAATATAAGGATTGGTAGTTCCCCGATACCTTTACTCCCAAGTATTTGATATAAGAGGAACTCCACCGGTAGTTAAAGTTTAGCTTTAGGAGTTTCACCTCTGGCTCTGGCAGGTTTAAGTTCAGTGCTTCGGATTTGTCACTATTGATTTTGTATCCTGATATTCTTCCGAAGTCTAAGAGTTCTTTTTGTAGGGTTGGGAGGGAAATTTGGGGTTTGGAGAGCGTTAATATGATATCGTCCGCAAACAGGGATATTTTGTATTGCATATGTCCAATTTCTATTCCTTGGATGTCTACATTATTTCGAAATGTGGCCGCTAGGGGTTCTATGGTTAGTGCAAAGAGGAGAGGGGACAAGTGGCATCCCTGTCTCGTGCCATTTTTAATATTAACGCTCTGGATACTGCCCCCTGATAATTTTACCATTGCTGACGGGTCTTGGTAGAGTTTACGGACCCCTTCTAAGTATGCGTCTTTAAAGCCAAATTTACGCATGGTGTGGTCTAGGAATAGCCAATCGATTCTGTCGAACGCCTTCTCTGCATCCAAACTGACGAGTATTGCTTTGGTCCCTGTGAGGTGGACATGGTCAATGATATCAATTATCTTACGAGTGTTGTCTGAGGCTTGTCTGCCCGCTACAAATCCAACTTGGTCTATATTTATAAGTCTCGGTAGGATTGGGTTTAATCTATTTGCCAGTATTTTGCTATATAATTTGAGGTCATTGTTGAGAAGGGAGATTGGACGATAGCTTCCACATTGCATCGGGTCTCTGCCCTCCTTATGTATGATGGCTAGGTTGGCGAGAGACATAGAGGTGGAGATTGGATTCTCCTCCAAAAAATGGTTAAACATTTTTAATAGATGCGTGGATAATATAGGTAGAAATCTCTTGTAGTAGACATTGGTGAAACCGTCAGGGCCAGGTGACTTGGAGAGTTTTAGCACTTTAACCACCTCTTCTAATTCCTCTTTTGAAATCTCAGCATTAAGGACCGTGTTTTCCTCCTCTGTTAATGTAGGGAGTTGACAATTGTCTAGATATTTTTTTATTGCTTCGGACGCTATTTGTTCAGGTCGGCCATTTTCAGATCTTAGGTTATAAAGTTCCGTATAGTATTTAGTAAACTCCGCTGCTATCTTGTTATCACTATATTGTATCTCACCAGACCTATTCTTGATCGCCGTTATTTGGGATATCTTTTGTATTCCCCTCAGTCTGCTAGCCAAAAGTCTGTCGGCCTTGTTGCCCTTATTGTGGTAGTGTTGGTTAGTCCATTTGAGGGCTTTTTCTACATCTTCTATTTGGGCTTGTTTAAGTTTTTGCCTAGCTGTAGTTAGGGTTTTATAGGTTTTCTTTAAGGGGTTAGTTTTGTGGGCTTGCTCCAGCATTAGAATATTATCGGTGAGTTCCTTAATCAGTTTCTGTTTGACTTTTTTCCTATGGGACGCAATAGAAATGAATTTCCCCCTGATTGCTGTCTTATGGGCCTCCCATAGGATTGCTGGGGAAGAGACTGATCCCGAGTTAAAGAAGTAGTCCTTAAGTGAGGTTCTAATCTGCCTCTCTATCTCAGGATGGTTCAATAGGGAATCATTTAATCTCCAAGAATAGGATGTAGTCTTTTCGAATGGTGTTGATAGGGTCAAGGTGATAGGGGCATGATCTGACCACGTGATTGGACCAATGTCTGACTCAGTGGATGCCTCTAAGACATTTTTGGTTAGCAGAAAGTAGTCTATACGAGAATAGGTCTGATGAGGAGCTGAGTAGAAAATGTAGTCCCTCTGGCCCTGGTGCTGGGATCTCCATATGTCCACCAATGAGAACTCGTCCAGTATTCCCCTGAACCTTTTTCCCGTGAGTTGGGAGTGGGTTGTACGAGGGTGACCCATTGCGGTTGATCTGTCCTCGGTAGGGTTTGAGACCATGTTTAGGTCCCCGCCCACTAGCATCGATGGCAGATATCCCGGGTCAATGCCCTTAAGAACTGCTTTTAGGAATTCCGTTTGATTCTCGTTCGGGGCATAAACATTGATCAGAGCGATTGCCGAGCCCGCCAAGGAGCCGTATACCACCAAAAATCTACCCTCTGGATCCACTGTTGTTTTGACATGATTAAATGGAGTTCCTTGCCTAATTAATATAGCCACTCCCTGCTTTTTACTACTAAATGATACGAAAAAACACAGGCACAGGGGAGGTACCTGCGATCACACAATTGGTCATAAGCAAAATGCACATTGAACTATTTACAGCCATCAACATAATTATGTCTCCAGACTATGCGTTTTTTTTATCAGCCATTAGACACATGAGAGGGATGGAAGTCTGATGTGCCGCTCGTGTCAACTATGAAACATATGGGAAAGCGGGGGCAGGGAAGGGGGGATCCAGGGAGGGGAAGGGCACAAAGGGGAGACGCAAGGAGAGAGATCTATGCGGTAACACACTTAGTTGTAGGTAGAGCTACAATATGATATATTTACAACTGGTGACAAGATATGTCTCTAGTCATTATCTTTTATTTTATTTCTTTATCCCTCGTTGAGCGTATGGGAGGGGGGGGAGGAACAGTGAACAACATTGAACAGCTTTTCAGTTGTTGGAACGATCAGCAGTGATTACTTACATTTTGATAGGACTATATATACACACTTTAGTGGTAAGCTAACAAAGGTGAGGGGGGGCAGAACTTGGAGGGGTAATTTAACAGCCTCAACGGAGGCAGAGGACAGTCCGATACCGAACTTGGTAGGGATTGAGCTTTGTCCCATATAGCCCAGATAGTTAACGTTCTATCAAGATGGGTGTCTCTCAAACCTGAGCTGGGTGATGTTGTTCCTCGTCGTCAGGCGGGTTGAGGAGGTCCCAGCGGTGCCTTGCGGTTTAAATCGCTTGTGCTGCCGCAGCAACCGGGTCTCTCGCCTCCACGTACCTCAATTCCTCCACCTCTATGGGGGTATGCGTAGGCCCCCGCACACCATCCGAAGAGACATGGGGGACTCCCGATCAAAGAAGCCAATAAAGAAAGAAACCCCCACCGTCCACCAAACCTCGCGATGGGAATCAATAGCCCAGGATCATCGGGCTCCAATGCTGGATGTTTAGCTCTTCTGTGCGTGCTGGCCAGCCAGCCTCTCCGAAGCTCTGATGGGCCCCAGGCCGCAACCTGGTCCTAGCGCCTCCATCTGTTCGCGGTCTCGCGTGGGCGGCAGCGTCAGACCAAGTTCCCGGGCAAATCCTGGCATCTCCTCCGGCAGTCTAATAGATAGCTGTTTTCCGCCTCTGGTCACCACGAGTCGAAACGGGAACCCCCATCTGTACGTTATGCTGTTCTCTCGCAACAATTGGGTCAGGGGTTTGAGCTCCCGTCGCCTCTCGACCGTGACCCTTGCTAGGTCGTTGAAGATTTGCACAGTTTCGTTGTGGAACATTAGATTGTTGATTTCTCTGCTCGCCGCAACTATTTTTTCTTTCGTGGAGTAGCTGTGTAGTCGCACTATTATGTCTCTCCTTCTCTTGGGGTCGTTCGATTTGGGACCTAGTGCGCGGTGTGCGCGGTCAATTTCCAGGTTTCTTTCATCCATTCAGGAAGGGGGGGGGGCTTCTGGGCAATGTTGATGTGCCCTGGCAGGCATTTCCGATCCCTGTGCACCTCATGGGAAGGGAAAGGGGGGGGGGTGATCGCAGCCATGTGCTTTTCATGCACATTGTGAATATCCCAGCCGGCATCTGCAGCAGCGCCCCCTTGCTGATTTTTTTTTAATGCATCGATTCTAAAACGCAGACCTATTTTAGCAATGTGAAAATAGGAAAAAAGTGCGTCCTAGAATCGAGGAAATACGGTATGTCAGCACATGTTGATGCACTGTGGAGGGACCTATATATTTACGGAGTACGTCTTATATGTCCCCATGCACAATGCTGTTGCTGCAGTAAGTATCCATTGTTAACGACACCATTTGTACGTTCTTCCTCGTGACTTTCTTCATTTACACAATCAACTGCAGGCGCATTGAGTGATAAGCACTGTTCTGAAGCATTCACAACTTCAGACATATTGCATAAACTGTGAGACGTTACATATGTCCCTCTTTCAATCCCAACGTGACAACATGCACTTAATTTCCACGAACAGTACGTTTCACCTTCACGAGCACTTGTTCGCGTGAAGCACGCATGTAACGATAGATTCCTCCTGATTGAGCTTTTCCAGATGTTCGGATTCCGTGAAAATGTATAATATTGGTATTCTTCTTCGGCGTATGCATAGATTTGTTTTACTGTTGCTTGCTTGAGAACCTGTTGACTAATTGCAGCAGTAATGATTTGTTTGTAGGTGGCATGTGGCCCCTTCCAAAGTTTTCCTGCTGGGTCCATTTTGTGCAAATGAACAGTTGCTGTAGGAAAATATAATTTTTTGGTTTTTTTTTTACTTCTTTCTAAAATTTCTCCCTACCGCTGCCGGGTCCGCCGGGTCCCCCGGAACCCCCTGCCTGCCTGGGACACCAGGGCTCCCTCGGGGAGCCCCTGGACGCGCGTGCAGGGGGCGCACGCTCCCGAAGACGCGTGACCGCGCGTCTATGACGCGCGGCACGCCGAGGGGCGGCCACTAGCAAGCCGGGAAATCTCCCGGCTTGCGGATCTGGCCGCAGAGTAATAAAGCGTGTCGGTAGTGTATGCTGAATTTACAGTACTTTTACTTTAAATTACGGGAGAATTTACTATTTTAAAGTTGTTCATATAGTGTGTTTCACCACACACACGCACACGCACACGCACGCACACACACACACACACGCACGCACACGCACACACACACACACACACACCCTCCAACAGAAATCATGGGGCCCTGGATAAATGAAAGGAGCCACCCCCCCCAACCAGGGTTGCCACCTTTGACTGAAGGCCAACCCGGAGATTTTTTTAATTTATTTTTTAAATAGAGCACTTACCTCTGGCATCCTCCCGGCATCTCCCCCTGCAACTCACTTCAATATGGCTGCACGTGTCACAACGTCACGCGGCATCAAGTTCCCATGACAACATGGTGCCGCATTACTTTGTGACGTAAAGTAGCGTCTTGTCATCATTACAATGTGCGGCACGTGATTCTGTTACGTCACGTGCCGTTCCTGTTGTCATGGCAACGCGGCATCATTTGACGCAGTGGTTGCAGGGGAAGATGCCGGAAGACGTTGCCACCACAGGAGGGTATAAACAAAAAAAGACCACCCGCTCACTCTTAGTCTTACATATTAGTCTGGGTGCACTCGGGTAGTGGCAATAGCATAAAAAGAGGTCTCTTTCCCCAAAGACAGGGAAAGTATAGAAACCCCAATTATATGCGCACTCAGATCTCATCTGTTCAGAATTGGTATCAGTCTTGAGACTCAGAAATGCACTTGAAATACATGTGAACAGTGTAATAAAAAAAACCTCGAGGTAACCTCTATGATAGTGTATTGGTGATATGGCTCAAATAATTTTTTATTTCCAACAAGATAAAAATAATGGGGCAAAAAATTGTTAAAAGCGCATGGGGCATATAACAATGGAGGTATAGTCTACTGTAGTATAGATCACTCAAAGTGGAAATATTAGTGCTGTTATTAGCAGCAATCTATACAATATTGTTCACATTGCCCTGTAAATTAAATTGGGCACTCACCAAAGTATTGTACAGACTGCCCTGTAATTTAACTACAACAATGCACATGTGAATATTAGGTCTCTTAAGTGTCCCAGCATCTAGATAAAGAGGGGGCTTTTTCAAGGGCTGAATGTAAAAGCCCTTTTAGACACAGTTATGAGTATTGTCAAGCTGATGCTGTTGCAGAGTATGGGATAAACAGTGGACAGCCAGGATAGGGAGGGTAGGTATTCCCTGATAGAATGGAGGTTAGTAACTCTTCAGCAGCACAGTCCTGGTAGTATACTTGCCTCAGACTCTGCTTAGGTACCATGCACTAGTAGCTGGCCGTCCAGGAAAGGATAAGCGCCCGGTAGGGGATTTCCCCTGCTTACAGCTGAGTGAGAGCAGGGAGAAGCACAGGGTAGGGGATTTCCCTGCTTACAGTCTGAGTGAGAGCAGGAGACAGCACCGAGTAGGGGTTCAATTCTCCGGCTTACAAGCTAGGTGAGAGCAGGGAAACAGGTATGTAGGGGATTTCCCATGCTTACAGCTGAGGGAGCACGCGAGGAGAGCACGGTGAGGGGAGTTTGCCTCATTGCTGCGAAATACACCGCCTACTCATAAAATAAATACAAACCCCCCCCCCCACCAATACATATAAAAAAAACACCCCCAACCCCCCAATACATATAAAATCAACCCCACTAATAAAACGCTGCACCCGTGCGGGGACTTCTCGGCAGCGGCGGAGTCAGCTGCTGATCCTTCCGCCTCGCCGTGTGTAGAGGTAGGCCCGGCGCACACAAGCAGCCATTGGGGACTGATGTGGTGCCTGCAAACGGGGCACGGGCGCCGGCAGCAACTGCTGTGACTTGCCGCCGGGCCCCTTCCACCCCCAGCCCCCCGCAGTCCCTCCAGCCGCCGGGCTACCGCCACCCACCGGCCCCCCGCAGTCCCGCCCCCCCACCACCCCCCGCAGTCCCGCCCCCCCACCAACCCCCTGCAGTCCCACCAGCTGCTGGGCCCCTGCCGACAATCCCACATCGCCATCCCACCAGCCCCCCCCCCCCGCGACCCACAAGAACCAGCACACACACAGAGCACCTTGCCACCCAAGCTCCGATTGAGCTATAACAATCCACAACCCACACCTCCCCCCACCAACCAACCACCCCTTCCCACTCCCCTCACACCGACACACCCCTTTGCCTTCCCCACCCACTCACCCCCACCCCCTTCCCCCCCCCCGCCCACTACCCCTTCTCCCCCCCACCTACCCTAAACCCGGATCCCCCCTTCCCCCCCCCCCCCACCACACGGCCCCCCACCCCCGCCCCACCACTCCGCCCCCCCATCCTCCCCCCCCCCCCTCACCACCCGACCAAAACAGAACACCGTCCTCCCCCCCTGCATCCAGCGGCCCTATCTTGGTCTACCCCACGGCAATCCGATATTTATATCTGTTTGTGGGGAGTGGGTATATTTGTTAGATGTTTGGGGGCTAGTTGTGGTCTCTTTTTCGCTGTCTTGGGGTGGAGTGGGGTATCTTGTCGCTGTTTGGGGGGAGTTTGGATTTATTCGCTGTCTTGGAGGCTGGTCGCTGGGGCTCTTTGGTCCCGCTGTCTTGGGGGGTCGCGGTCTCTTTGTCCATGTCTCTCGGGGGGGCCGTGGGTTCTTTTTAAGCTATTGGGGGATTACAGTATACGTTCCTTGCTAAAAAATATTTCCGGGGTCGGTGCGCTATGTGTTGGGGGGGGGGGCAAGCTCGTTCATTTGTCCTGGGCCCCATGAATTTCTGTTGGCGGCCCTGAGCTCCCACACACACACCCACACCCACCACACACACACACACACACACACACCACACACAGCACACCACACACACACACACCACAACACACAATCACTCAATCACACATCACACACAGCCACACCAATACATACCCCCCACACCTCAACCACTGCACTCACACACACACCCACACCTATCCCTCCCCCCTCTCACAACACACACACTTCCTCAATCCCAACCAACACTCCACCCCTCCCACTCCCCCACACAAATACCAAACCCCCACCCCCACTCACGCTCACCCATCATCAACACCCTACCCCCTCTCCCTGCCCTCCACATCACCTCCCTCTCCCTGACATCACCCCACACCCCCTCCTCTCCTCTTCTACTGCACACACACCCCTCTCCCAGCCCTTCCCACCCCCCATCTCCCATCACTTCCCACACTCGCAAGCCCACCCTCTCCAGCACTCGCACCCCCCCTCATCCCAGCACTTCGCAGCCCCCCCACGCCCCCCCCCCCTCTCCAGCACTCGCACCCCCCTCTCCAGCACTCGCACCCACATTCCCCTCTTCTCCCAGTCACTCGACCCCCCCTTCCCTGTCCTCGCATCGCAACCCCCCCCTACTCCCGCAGCTCAGCACCCCCACCCACTCTTCTCCTGCACTCGCACCCCCCCTCTCCCCTACTCCACCCTGCCCCCACTACTCCCTGCACACTCGCACCCCCTACTCCCTGCACTAGCACCCCCCCTCTCTCACCTGCACTCGCACCCCCCCTTCCCTGTACCTCTGCACCCCCCCCCTCTCCCTGCACTCCGCACCCCCCCTCTCTCTGCATCGCCACCCCCCCCTCTCTCACTGCGTCACCCCCTCTCTCATATATTGCCTGTACCCTCCCCATCATCCTTGCACTCACACCCCCCCCTCTTCCCTGAACTAGCACACCCACCCCTCTCCCTACACCACTCACACACAGACACATTTCCCCTCTCCCTACATCATGATTGGTTACAAACAGCCTGTCCAGCATGAGAACCTGGAAAAAAACACAACGATGCGCAAACAGCAAATAGTAATAAATTAAAATATTATTGCATATAAGTAGGTTAAATATTCTCCTGACCTCAGAAAGCTAGAAAACATAAGCATTGAGTGTGCACAGCACACAAGGTACCAATTGACCGGTAGGGGTTCCGGAGTCAGGAACGGTTCTCTTCTGGCTGGCATCCTCAGGTTACAGCTGTAGATTCCTCCTTTACATGGTAACCAATGTATTTGCAGTGTAGCCCGCTTTCCTATCGAACGCAAGGCCGCTACCTTCTGTGCTGTATCACCTGTAGCTCGCAGGCCTAAGTCTCTGCCACGCAAGCCTGGGGTACTCGCGCAATACTTATACTGGGTGCCAGCGCCTCCACCTGCAACAGCTCCCGCCAAGGGGGGAGTGGACCTTCGCAGGACCGTATCACGATAAATACCAACACACAAGCAGATACTCTTAACCGCGACTTTACTTGGTATGCATAGACCTTACACATGTGTATACACTGGCGACCACACTCTTTATTCTTACTTGACTAGCCTAGTAATCCTGAACCATTATTAATAACACATCAAACCGCGCGCTCAGCCGGGCATGCGCCTGGCTGGGAAGGCAAAAGGAGCCCGGCATGCTCCGGTGAACAGAGTGGCATTCCAGAACCTTGCCAGGTAATGCCAGCGATTCACTGAAAGAATAAAGCTTGCCGATTGCAGGCAGTATATTATATATCAGCGAGCGGAAGGCCACTACCACGAGGAGACACATCCTATCTGCGAACGGTCGACAGCAGCCATCACACCTAAACGCTAACCCACGGTCCCTCCACCCGGTGTATCCCCCGCCAACCCGTGTCACGATCCCTGGGATAAGTCCTCCCACCCTAGTGATAGCTAGATATGTATTGTGAGTTGTGACTGTGCAGCCACTGTGTCCGAGTGAATTTACTGGTACCCAGTGGTGCACTTGTAGAAATCCTGCCCGGTACTCCGGTACCCGGTA
>WSYH01006040.1:0-40550 GCA_036426205.1 Ascaphus truei | reverse complement strand
AAAGCATGCGGCACGTGCACACGCGTTCGCATAGGAACGTGCGCCCGCACGCTGTATAGAACAGCCCTTAGAGTTACCTCTCGTTTTCAAGTATTTCCTGGGCATAGTTACAGTATGATGACAAATAATACATGTGTAGCCATGTATAAAAATGGTATACAATTCTTTCTCATGCTGGCAGTAAACCTGGTAAGTACATATGCAGGGTTGCCAGCAACAATCATGGAGGTTTGCCCTCACACCCTGGTGAGGTGTCATATGTATACAAGGGGAGTGGTAACATGCTCTGTGTCCACTGTTAGTGACACAAGAGGTGTGGCTGTTTTCTGAGTCTAAATAAGACACAGAACTGCCTAAAGTTAGTTGGTTCAGTTATGACTGAGTGAACAGTCTGGAGAAGGTCAAGGAGTGTCTGCAGCAGTTAAGGCTGTCAGATTCAATTGATAGCATACCCTACACTGTGTTCAGGGATCTGACACAGATGGTGATCTCCCTTAGGGGAGAGGTGATCCAACTCTATTGAGAGATAAGGAACTTTCCAAGAGGGATGCACTCCACTGAAATGAGCGGCTAGAACGACCGCTATGAGGGGCAGTCTGCCTGAATGTGCAATAAAGATGCCCAGTTTCATCAGATCCTTTCTGTGTGACAGTGAAGTTATTACACAGAAGGAGGCACCCGGAAGGAGGTCCCCATCAGACACTTCTCCCTGCAGCCGCACAGATCCTGATGGGGTGGAGGCGCTGCATCGTATGTGAGTAAGACTCAGATCACACTACCTCAGATGCCTGTCGTGCTGATATCCCCATACCAACCCAGCGGGAGACTCAGGAGTCCTGTAAGCCAGCAGGTGCACCACACACTATACATACATGTAATGGGGCCATTAGACCACAGGGGCCAATGTGAGATTGGGTGGGGGCCGAGAAACCGTTACACATGGTTATAAATACAGTTACATAAGTAAACAGGGTATACATTATACACAAGACAATGCACACACAGTTAAAGATAATATATATTATAGGTGTATGTAACAGTTACAGACCAGATTCAAATGTGAGACAGCTTTAGTTTGGAAAGAACTTAGACTGGTGGTGGCTGTGAGAGTCTCCGGTTGATTGTTTCAGTTTTGAGGTGTACGTTAAGAGAATGGGGAGCGGCTGGATACTTTGCTGAACCATGTACAGTCTTTTGGAGTCAGAGCTTAGATGATAAGTGCTGCATGTGGAGGGGTGAGGAGCTTGTTCGAATAGATGGTTAGCTTGCCAAGAAAGTATTTGACGGCAAGACAGGAGAGATGAACTTTGCGTCTAGACTCGAGTGAAGACCAATGTAGTTCTTTGAGCATTTCGCAGTGATGTGTGTTGTAGTTGCATTGGAGAACAAAACGGCATATTGAATTGCAGAGGGTATCAAGTTTGCGAAGGTGGGTTTGGGGTGCCGAGCCGTATACTATGTCCCCATAGTCGATAATTGCTTTATGCAAGTTTTGTCAATTTAACTTAAGTTCATATGCATAAACTGCTGACATGAGACTGCATTGTGTACATTGGGACCAGGAAGCATGGTCATACCATTGCTCTATTATGTGCGGTAAACCCAGCATCACACTAACAGGAAGTATTATTCTAAGCAGAAGTTTGGAGATGTGTCTTCCAAGGTTCGCTGAATACTGTAAAATCTGTAAAATTTCAATGACCACAAAATATATTTTTCCACCAACAAACCAATGTATCAAAATCTGGAAGCTGCCAAACACAAGACATGCCTAATAAAGGGCTTTTTTTGACATACATCTATAATGTATCTATGTATATCTTTATGTATATTGCGCCATCCAGGTACATACTGCTTCACAGCAGTAATACACGTCACATAATATTTAATACATGGTGGGAATAAGCGCTTCAGGTATAAAAGTAACAATAGCAAAGGGAATCCCTGCCCTGAAGAGCTTACAATCAAAGTGGTAATTAGGGAGAACTTACAGAGACACTTGAGGGTGTAATGGTAAGTGCGTCTGCAAGGGGATGTGAGGATTCGCCATCCTGACGGCCGGAACTCACCTCCTCATCCTGCCACATCTGGTACTTTGGAGTTGCGATAACTTGGCGGTTCCACTGCGCGCGGTCAACGCGCGATAAACCTGCATCTCCGGATCCACCCCCAGTCTCCGCCCCGAAGATGGACAATCGTGGTGCGTGAGTGGTGCGCACCGGGTGGCCACATTCTGACATCAGTAACGCGCGCGGGACAGGCTCCTCCTGGACCCGCCACCAGGCTCCGTTCCCATTCACGTGACGGGCATGCGCGAGTGGCGTGCACCCGGGTCGCCATCCCCCGACGTTGGTGACGCGCGCGGCACGAAGCTCCACCCCCAGACCTGATTGGGCTGCACAATAGACCTGCGTGACCCGGCAGCCTATCCCTTCGTCCCTTCGTGTTCCTCCCCACTTTCCATTGGAGGGAAGCTCTTTTATATACCTGCTCAGCCCAGACACACATCGCTGAGCATAACCTTGTGTGACGCTGTGCTTTGCTGCAATCCTGCCTTGTACCTTGCTGCTTCCTGCTGCTGCCTGACCCCTGCTTCGTATCTGGACTCCACATCTCTCCTCTCCTGACCCGGCTTACGTACAACCAATCTGAACTCTCTACTCCTGACCTCGGCTATCCTCAACGACTACTCTCCATTCTCCAATCCTGACCCTGGCAAAGTACCCCAACGATCCACTACTCTCCAATCCAGACCGGCAAGTATAACGACTACTCTACTTTCTATACGCCTGACCCGGCTTGCAAGACCATTCTACACTCTAGGCGCGCCCTCGAGGCTGTGGGTTGGCGTTTATACAATTCCCTACCTCAGCCTCGTGGTCGCGTCTGGTTTATGGTGAGCTACGCGTTACAGGGGTCAAGGTCAGAGCATCCGAGACGTATAGCATCAGCCAGCGGAGCTACCCATGTGCTTCGTTAAAGAGGTGTGTTTTTTTTTTAGATAGGTCTTAAAGATGGAGAGAGTGCCAGTCGGATATTGAGGGGGAAGGACATTCCAGAGGCGTGGGGCAGCAAGTGAGAAAGGTTTTAGGCAGGAGAGGGCTTTAGATACAAAAGGGGTAGACAGAAGACCTACTTGAGCAGAAAGCATTTGGAACAAGAGCCATGTTGAAATGTACTGTACTACCCAAGTATTTTGATTGTGCTGTGTTGATTTTATTTTGAGATGACACATCGCATGTTTACGTTTTTTCAAAAACGCGTTTTACAACAAATAGAACAAAGTAATACAACAACTCAATATATTTTGCCTATTTTGGGTGAGGAACGTCTGTTTCAGGAGGGGGGAAAAAATGTAACTTCTACTCCAGAGGTGCACAATCTTTTGCAGCTGCGCCCCCCCTACCTGCCGCCCCCGGTGCTCGCGCCCCCTTACCTCCGTTCCCTCTATCAAATGACGCTACGGGTCATGTGACGTAACGTCACATGACCCTGCTGCATCATTTGACGCAGCATAGCCATAGCGACGCAGAGGTCTCACTCGATCCCCCGGCATTTAATTTAAATGCCTTGAGGAAGAGCGCGGGGCCTCTGCAACCACCAAACCCCCTACAAAAATTTCCCTTCCCCCCCCCAGTTTGTGCACCGCTGTTCTACTCGATGCCTACTCAACGCGGCGTCTACTTTAGATGCAAAGTCCAATTCATGACGTTTTCCACATTAACTACATTTCTCCGATTTCAATTACTGCACAAATACATCATCATTTCTATTCAAGTGGCAGCATGTCCATATGTTATATGCTATAATGGACTCTTTTGGGAATATTATTCACAATTTCCTGGGATATATCAGAAATCGCAAACAAGAAGAAGGACCCCTATATGAGAGCACTCAGTAGGAGTATATATACGTGAAGAGACACTGGTTGCTGATAACGCACAATAAGTCTCTTAGATGCAAGTTGGGTGGTATATTAAGTGAATTAAAACAATTTTATTCTGTGCAATGCTCAAAGTTAAAATAAATGAGGAGACAAACACACAAAAACAAAGCTGTACTTTATACGAACAAATCCTCACTAAGTCTGCTGGTCAGAAAGTGTATCGCACAACAGATGTCTAAGACAATTATTGACTATGGGGACATACTATACGGCTCGGCACCCCAAACCCACCCTAGCAAACTTGATATCCTTTACAATTCAATATGCCGTTTTGTTCTCCAATGCAACTGCAAACACACATCACTGCGTAATGCTCAAATAACTAGATTGATCATCACTTGAGTCTAGGCGCAAAGTTAATCTTTCCTTTCTTGACTTCAAATACTTTCTGGGCAAGCTAACCATCTATCCGAACAAGCTCTTCACCCCTACCAAATGCAGCACTTATCACCTGAGATCAAACTCCAAAAGACTGTTCATGGTCCCAAGGCTCAACAAAGTATCCGGCCGCTCCTCCACCTCTTACCGTGCATCCCAAAACTGGAACAACCTACCGGAGACTCTCATATCCACCACCAGTTTAAGTTCTTTCAAAACTAAGGCTGTCTCACATTTTAATCTAATATGTAACTGTTACATACGCCTATAATATATATTATCTTTAACTGTGCATGCAATGTCTTGTATATAATTTATAACCCATTTACTTATGTAACTATGTATTTGTAACCATGTATTATTTGTCATCTAAAATCTATGCCCAGGACATACTTGAAAACGAGAGGTAACTTGCAATGCATTACTTCCTGGTAAAACATTTTATAAATAAATAAATACACTTCTTTGGGTGTTTCTACTGTATGTGGGAAAATCTCCCCTGGAAAATCCATGCTATCTGGGATAGAACATGACAGACCTGAATGAAGGTTTTATCCTAGTTCGAAAGCACATCACTTAATTGAAACGGAGAGGAGACAAATAAATAGACAAAGTAATTTTGGGAGAGAACATACTGTAGTAACCATATATAGTGGGGCAGCTCTCTGAACTCTATTAACAATCACTAAAATTAAAATGGTTTTCAAATCAATGGACTTTAAGATACTTTTGAAAAATCATACTAGTACACCTTTGTTGAAAGTCTATGGCAAGTGGGATTGCACCTTTACTTATTGGGTCAGCCATATTTGTGTTCCATCCTTAACTTAATTACTCATATCCGCAACAAAGAAGTATCTGCACACCTGTAGTTCTACGTACCTGAATCGAGTACATTATGATTTTAAAGCAGGAAACGGCAAACTCGTTTGATTCCCACAGTTTGTGCTGGTCCAAATGCCTGCAACACAAAGAAGACTTGGTTGAAGAACACTGTAGAAAAGATGCTTAAGCAGCAATACTACGTTTCCCCTTTTCCGCCTGTCCCTTTTTCTTATTTTTACATGTAAAGCATCTGGGAATTGTATAATTGTCCATTCTTACCCAAGCTGGCAATCGTTTGGTGCTTTTGTTATAAATCTATAAACATCCTGGTTGTGTGCCTAAAGAAATAGGCCTCCTAACTTTGTGCTGCAGTCTGTGAAATGCACAGCTGATATGTAACATTTTATTACCAAGTGTAACACATTGGTGTTCCAGCTTTCAGCCTAATAGACAGTCTGCTGTTTGGAACACAGCAACAGTTCTGTTTGTGATACATTTTTGCCAAAGGGCAGGGCTAATAAAGATGTGTGTCAGAGCATGTTTCAGAAGAAGTGGATAGGACTTCCTAAATGGTTGTTGTAGCAACTGAAGAATGACCCCTACATTAAGAAAAATGATAAAAAAAATGGCATTAGGCGTTGAAAAAAAAAATGCAGACAGTATTATCTAAAACGACAGAACTGATTTATTAATAAGAAACATAGGATTTTTCACATTTTGTTGCTTTAAACAAATTGCCTTTGCAAGCAAGTGCCTTAAAGTAGAAGTAATGTAACAGCAGCACGCAGAAACAACAAACACTAAGTACAATACATTACAAATCTCCCCAATTTTTTTAAAATAAAGGTTTAACACAAAATACAGTATTATAAAAAATAGTTACGTTATGTGACGTAATGTCAAGCAAAGTGACGACCATGACGTAAGCAATAAATCTTTTCATATTGTATAAAGTTTCATCTGAAAATAGTCTCCTCTGCGATTGGATTTTTATGATTACTTTTAATAACGATAACATGACATCTCCATCTCCTTTTGTATGTGCAGTAACGGTGACAATATCATCATTGAATTACACATAATATGAATCCACTACCTTGTCCAAGTACTTACCGTATGGGGTATCGGTATCTCTCTGCATTGTTTAAATGTTCCGGGCACATTAACCGGGACATTTAAACATGGCGGAGATACCGGCACCCCAATTTTGACTAGAACATAATTTTTTTAATAATATTTTGTGTTAAACCTTTATCAGCATTTTCTGGGGGAGATTTTGAATGTATTGTACATACCGATGTAGCCTTATGGTTGGTAGAGCTGCCCTCAAGAAATCCACCACGGGCACGTCTCTAATCCCGTGTACTCGCCGTTTATCAATTCTAGATTTACTTGATGATTTTAAACTGATCCATACTTGGACAACTACGTGTTTTGGTCTTAGCTCTGCCCCACGGATTACATATTTGTGCTCTAGGAATTTTTCTATATGACAAAAAAAGCTGAATTATGCACCAAAACTCTGCAGCTCTCACCAGCGACAGATTTCAAAACCCGCCGCCACTAGGCATAACTGTTGTGGCTGCCTCCTTACTTGCCGCCCCCTCCTACTTCTGAACCACACGGCCTCACGTTGCCATGGCAATGAGAAGCTGTGACGTCACATTGGTGACGTCTGTGGAGTCATTTGACACTGCAGTTCAGGAAGGCGGCGGCAGGTAAGGTGCTGGCTACAACAACTAAAATGACTTTCCATTAGGTCCGATAGCATGGCAAAAGTATATGGGGGCGGACATTTTTGCTGCCCAAAATTGTTGCCGCCCTGGGCCGGGCCTAATGGGAAATCCGTTACCTCTCACTGTATGCCACCTGTAATTCAACTGATTGGCCACTAATGCATGGTAAGTGATATTATGCTTTAGTGAATAACCCACAAGAGACAAAAACAGTTCACAAATTATCAAAGGGGGTATGGTATATGTTGGTAGTAACAGTTGCCTGTCAAAATACTTAATTGGAGACATTTATATTTGATTCTTCACTTACCAGGACTCATATTGGATAACACCAATATGAACAGAACAAAAGTTATTAAAAAAAATATATATACAACAATTTAGGTACAACAAAAAGGTATATAGAACACATTTCTGCACTTCTTTATACCTTATATGTACCCAAAGTTTCTAAATGGACTAACACAGGGCCTGTAGTGTACTTCAGCGACATATAGATATAATTGCTCCCATTGACATGCAGTGTGGTGTGAAAGCGGTTGCAATACTTTAAATTACCATTAAAAAATGGTGACACCATCTCATTAACACACACACACACACACACACACACACACACACACACACACACACACACACACACACACACACACACACACACTTTATCAGAATACCAGTGCAATGCTGATGTGTTAAGGTGAGCCATGGCATCTGCAATATCTGGAACTCTACGGCCAGTAACTGTTAGAGTTTTGTAGAGCTCATATAGTTGTCTCTGTATGTATTGACTGCTTGCGTCCCAACTAAAAAGGCCAGATACTTTTCAAACTGCGATACGCTGGTAACAAAATACCTTTGTTACAGAACTCAGAAGCTTTTACTGGATGGGGCTCAAAACATCCCTAATTATGAACACTTTTAATGGCACAGCCATCAGCAAAAGGGTTACAAAGTAATGAAAAATATATATGCATGCTCTTAAGTGCGTTTCCTAAACATACCCGACATGTCACACTTTTGTTTTACTACGTCACACTTGTCTACCATTAAGTGAGCTATTTTTAATTGAAAGCATATTGGTCTGCATGAGCAGCACTTTTAAACCTCCGGAGCAGCCACCGGCAACCCCTACGGAGGAGGTAAGTATCTCAGAGAACAGGGGTTCCCGGAGCTAAAATTGACACTGTCTAGCTTCAGAGATGCCCTGCTTCCCACCTATTAAAAAACCCCACATGTTTTGCAGCATTAACGTTTGCCAGTTTTTACTTTTATGAGAAAACGTAAGCAAGTTTTTAACAAAAAATGGGATTTGCCAAGAATAGCAGCTCAAACAATTTCTACACAACTATTTTATTTATTGCTACAGTATGTATTTTATTTTTTCACCCTACAAAACCAGCTGAGGCTCTGCGTCCTTAATAATAATAGTGTGAAGTCTGCGGCTGTTGAGTTACATTTTTACACTTTGGGGACGGATATTTGCATATCGCCTAAATTGATTGCCTCGATAAATGTGGTATAAAAACGCAAATGTTCGGTTCATGGCTCTTAGGGAGGGGGAGACACGGAGGGGAGGGACAGAGAGACACTGGAGGGGGAGTGAGAAATACAGGGAGAGGGAGAGACTGGGAGAGGAGTGCGAGACTGTGGAGGAGGGGAGAGAGGTCCTAATGTGGCGGGAGAGAGATTAATAATACAGCAGAAATGGGGATGCTATTAGAAAAATATCATAACATTTATTTTTAAGTGATGTAATTTGTTATAGATACTTTTTTTGTAGACGCCTGGTGGGGGCGTTACAAAGCTGGTTCGCCCACATTGGCTGAACCAGCTCACGTGCACTGACATCATGTGATTTTGATTACATCAGGCAGGGGGGGGGGGGGGCGAGAAATTTCATGGATGAAAAGGGTGGTTCGGCATAAAACGTTTGCTCACCCCTGATCTACAGCATAAGACTCATCAGGGCCTTAATATGTACAGCTTACAGGATAGAAGCGACATGGGAGATTTGATAGACACTTTCAAATATATAAAGGGATTCAGCGAAGTACAGAAGGGAAGCGTCTTACAATTAAAGAGGAGAGCGTTAGAACAAGAGGTAATTCTCTGAAGCTGAATGGTGGCAGGCTAAGGGGAAATGTAAGGAAGTACGTCTTTACAGAAAGGGTGGCAGATATGTGGTATAGCCTCCCAACATATGTGGTAAGGACTAATATAGTAAGGGAATTCAAACGTACTTGGGACAGAGATAAGGCTATATCCGAAATATGAAAGATATCCCAGGATTAAATTAGGGTCTCGGGTTTTACAGATCGGAAAATGGGTAGACTTGGTGGGCCAAGTGATTCTAATCTGCTGTCAAACTCTACATAGCTTGAACCACAGGAAAAGAATCTTGTGTATACAGTGCTGCACATCGATGTTTAAGGCAAGCATCTACCCCACGCCTCGCATTATCTCATGAGTTAAAGTGACTTGCCCAAGGTCCCCAGGGGCTGAAACTGTGATATGAACCTAGTTTACTTGCTACAAAAGGCATTGGTGTTATAAGATAATCTTTTGATACCCTGGAAGTGCCTTCAGATGTCAGTCAGTTATCCCAAAAGATCAAGCACAGCAACATTCACACAGCCTTTAACTCCGAGTGCTAAAGGGAGTTGAAGTGCACTGCCAAGCAATATACTGTACTACTGAGACATATTACCCATTTGCAGAACATCTACTCAAAAAGGACACAGCATTTATTTGTGCCTACAAGCTATATTCTCACAGAGCCCTACAAAAATATATTTGAAAAAATCTGAAATTGTTACACAACATTAAAAACACAGGCTTTTGAAATATTGAGCTGCACTGGCAAAAGAAAATGGGTTATTTTGCACTAATTGGCTATAACTACATGAATCAGGAGACCAGTCAACAGTGCAACATAATGGAAATATAATTATAACTTTGCTTCATTAATGGCATACAACTCATTAAGCACACTTTTTTTTATGCTGTCAAACATTACCATAATATAATACTCAATGTTATTCCTACTAATTAGAGGAAAGGAAATAAGTCAGGGGGAAATTTGGCTTCTTAGTAGTAAAAGGAAACCGATTTCATTTAAATATATATTAATGGTGGGGTAAAAACAGTGCATGCAAAGTAAATTATTAAAGGACTCACAATACACAGGCAAATTCTAACCGCAATATTTGCAAAGCTGAGCTATTTAATATCAAATCAAGTCCCCTGCCAAGTCCATTTGAGTTGTGATTTGGTTATGAAACGTTTAGCAGTTAGAAGCAAAGTGAATAGTTGTGTAATTTCAGTTCTAGGGATCTCCTGTTTCCCAATCTACTTACCTCCGTAGGTGCTGACCGTGCTCCATGGAGGTTTAAATCTCCAGCGTACCTCGGACCAATATGAAGCCGCGGCGGATGATTGGCGGCTTCCTATTGGTTTCTGCGCTGCGGAAAATTCAAGCCTCCATATTGTTCATCCAGTCGTGCATGCTACCGTCAGCACCTACGGAGGTAACAATCTTGAGAAGCAGGGAGTCCCCGGAGTGTTAAAAATCTGAAAACAGTATCCGCAAGTGAATTCCTAACCCGGAAATATGGGTTTTGCTAGAGAGGGAGAGAGAGCCCTATTTACTTGAGTCCCAAAGTCTATACTGTATACGGTATATACCCCCTCAAACAGACCTGTACTAAGAAATTAGCACACCTGGGAGAAATGATAGCGGAATATACAACGTAGATTTAAATTACTTATATACCACACCACCTAAAAGATTTCTACAAGATCAAATCCTGACAAGTCAGGTCCTAATGCATCGTTAGGCACAACATCCACCATTCATGGCAGCAGTTTTATCAGTGAGCAAAACCAGCTGCTGGATAGCTCTACTGTCGCAGAATACTTTTGAGCTCTGCTACTCGCTGCTCACACCTGTAGCCTCTCTCCTCCCTGGCTTCCCTTAAAACATCCCTTCCACTTCTTGGTTGTCCGTTCAATGTGCCTTATGCACAAAAGGAAGCATATCGGAGATACCTGGGAGATATGCCAATAGGGTATGCAAAGTATAGGAAGGAAGCCAGGGGGACTGTCCACCACCAGTATGATTAGCTTCAGGTGTGAGCAGTGGAGCTCTCCATCAGCTGATTTAGCTCCTTGGTAAAACTGCTACCCTGAACAGCAAAGGCTGAGGGAGTTCTGATCCTGCTGGGCCTGAAAATATAGGTGGTGGGGCCTCAAAAGGTGCTTTAGGACCTGGCTTGTCAGGATAGGTGTTGTGGGGTGCGAGTCATATGCAATAGAATGAAAAGGTCCCTTCTACTATCTGCACACAGTTTCTCTAAACTAAACTTAGCTAAGAATAAACAACAATAAAAGTAGTAGCTCCACACAATTAAAAACGGTGTTTGACCATTGTCAATAAATGTTTAAAAAGTAAAATAAAAACTGTTGACTCAGTGATAGTGTATACTAAGTAAAGCTCTTAATGGCTTTAAATGTATTATGGAGGATGTAATATCAATACATTCACTATGCTGACATTGCTTTAATATATTGTTGATTGAACGCTAAGCAATAGAAAAATAAAGAAATGTGAAAAAAAAACCCCGTGTTAAATGTGTAAAAACAATAATGTATATGTTACAAGTATGTCAAATTCAATACTTCAACTCAAGACGAATGGTGAAAAAAATAAATTATGTATCCATGTAATTTATCTCCAGAAGGAATTGAATAGACTGGAAACTTGGGCAGATGAGGTTTAATATAGATAAATGTAAGGTTATGAATATGGGAAACAAGAATAACCTGATTTACAAATGAAATGGGGAAAAATTAGGTCAATCCTTGTTGAAGGATTTAGGAGTGCTTGTAGACAGCAGGCTTAGCAATAGTGCCCAGAGTCATGGAGTAGCTGCAAAAGCAAATAGGATCTTGTCTTGCATTAAACGGGGTATGGATAGAAGGGAAGAAAGCATAATTATTATCCTTTATAAAGCATTAGTAAGACCACCTTGAATATGGAGTACAGTTATGTGCACCACTCCATAAAAACAACATTATGGAACTATAAAAAGTGCAGAGAAGAGCCACCAAATTAATAAAGGGGATGGACAATCTAACTTATGAGAAGAGGCTAGCAAAATTAGATGTATTTACATTAGAAAAGTGTTATCTAAGAGGGGATATGATACCTATATACAAATATATTTGTGGAAATACAAGGAGCTTTCAAAATAACTATTTATCCCAAGGGCAGTACAAATGACATATCAACATCCCTTCAGGCTGGTTTAAATGAGATTTTACCCACAAAGGAAAGGGTTATTTAAAGTAAGGGCAGTTAAAATGTGGAATTCATTACAAATGGAGACTGTGATAGCAGATACAATAGATTTGTTAAAAACAAACAAAAAAAACAACAAGGTTGGACATCTTTTTAGAAAGGAAAGGTATACAAGGATATACCAAATAAGTATACATGGGAAGGATGTTGATTCTTATGAGATATCATTGGATAAGGTTCCACTGGGGTTTTTTTGTTTGCCTTCCTATGGATCAACATACTATAAATACAAATATTGGATAAGTATCTGTTCTCTAAATTTAGCATAGGTTGAACTTGATGGACATGTCTTTTTTTAACCTCATCTACTATGCATGTGACAAGTCTACCATCAGTGGGTGAAAAACATCTAATTTTACAAAAATAATTAGTCTGTTGCAGCAAGCTGAGAGTTATTAATATAGTCTCAGTCAATCTGCCTGAGGAAAAACATTACAAACGTTCATCTTTTTATACTTGTGACTTCGTTTTTTTTTTTCATTTTCAATGAATTCTGGAAGTAGAATAATCCACAGGCTTTGAAATTTACCTGAAAAGTTTTTGGAACATAAATAAAAATGCACATTACAATTAGTTCCGAAGAGTAGCCATCCTAAATTACATTACTGTGTTGAGTATTACAGCTGAACAACAAAGCAAATAGTACACAGATTTGTATAAACAATTACATTGATGATGGTTAATTAAAAGACAATACCAAACATGATTGTAAGCTTTCACGAGCAGGGCCCTTATTACCGCTCTGTATACAGTATGTTTGTGCATGTTTGTCCTCACCTGTATGTAACTGTGTTAATATAAATATAACAGTAGGTCCTCCATTTTTTATAACAGGCATTTGTGGTATAAAAGATGTGTCACAAATATATAATCAGGAACCAAAAGTATTCTTCACTTACAGTTGTTTTCTGCATAGAATTGCTTTCGGCTGCTATGTAGATGAAGTAAACACATTCTTTTGTTATCTTTTACTATAGGCAAGAAACTGTCCTGAGGCCAAGGATGGAAGGAAATTAGCTCAGTAACTACCAGTAACTGCTATCAAATGCCACGTATTGTTTAAAGTCTTGTGATAAAGAACATATGCATTCCAAGACTGAAAATATCTATTCTCTACGGCGCTGCGTAGGAATTCGTCTCTCGTACTTGGATTTAAGTGTTAGTACAAATGGTTATATAGCAGTCAAAATGGAGTCCCCCTTGATACACACATTATCAAAGACTACGCCCTGAACTAACTATATAAACTGGCTGTGTTCTATTCTAATCAAGGTGATGGAAAGCCTGACTATCCAAATTAGGATTATTTACATTAGAAAAGGGGAGTTTAAAAAGAGATATGATTATCAACAAACATATCAGATCAATGCAAGAATCTTCAAGGGAACGTTTTATCCCAAAAACAGTACAAGTAACCTGGGGTAAACCCTTGGGATGAGAGAAAACGAGATTTTACCAGGCACCACCCTGTACAGTAAAAGTAGTGAAAATGTGGATTTGACTACAGATATAGTAGAAATCTTTAGGAAAAGGTTACGGATATGGTGAAGAACAGCTAAGGAAAATTATTGCTCTAGGGCAGTGTTTCCCAACTCCAGTCCTCAGGGAATCCCAACAGGTCAGGTCTTAAGGATATCCCTGCTCCAGCATAGGTGGGTCAATCCGCGGCTAAGTCATTTTGACTGAGCCACTTGTGCTGGAGCAGGGATATCCTTAAGACCTGACCTGTTGGGGTTCCCTGAGGACTGGAGTTGGGAAAAACTGCTCTAAGGTGATATCCACAATTATTGGAGTCAAAAATAAATCTTTCCCCCCCTTATTAGTCATAATTTGCAAGTGTTTAGCTGTGTCTTTTGTTTGCCTTACTTTGGACTAATATATCTCCAGAAAAAAATATAGGATTGATATCTTGCATAATTAGACTTTAACAAAAGGTTATACTCGATGGATATATGTCTTTGCCAACCTACTATGACATACTGTCACATACTACAGTACAATGTAAATCAACTAGGTTATATGCAGTCAGTGCGGTATTAAGGCGCGGCCTAGCTGGCCACCAACCAAAAAGGGGTGCCCACTGCTATCGCCACATGCCACCTCCGCTATCCCCAAATGTCCTCACAGCTCAGATGCCCAAGCCGCAGCGCACCCCAGGCAGCTCACCACGTGACACCAACCGCACTCACAGAGGACACTCAGTTCACACACCAAACCTCCCGTGTATTGCGGGATATCGAAAAAAGTGTCCAGGCTGTTGGCGGCCAATCCCGCGTGTGCACCCACAAATTGCCCCAGAGCAGCGGCCACGTGAGGCGCCCCGCGGCAGGGGAGAGCGGAGGGCGAGGACACCCAAAGATAGTGAAAGGCGGCGAGGCGACCTGCGGTGAATAGTCCGGCAGGGAATCTAGAATAAACTTTTTTTACATGGGCGCCACATTTTTCGTCTGCCCTGGTACGTAATAATATCTCTGTCCGGTCCTGTATGCAGTTCAACTCCACTTTGACTTCACTATTACAAATTCCTGTAGCTTTTTAAAAATAAATATATTGTTATCTCTATGCTAAATATTCACTATTGGAAAATATAAAAATTAGGAATAATAATAATAATAATAATGTGTCTGCATGAAACAGTTTGACAGAACATTTAATTTATTTTAGCATCACACAGAAGTTACTGACAATTCATGCCACGCAAGTAAAGATGAAATCTTTGAGCTATTGTCTTCTATATATTAGAGCATCAGAATCCATAACGAGAGATAAAAAAAAATACAAATAAAAACTGGAAATGCAGTAATTCTGAGTGAAACAGCCAAAGAACAAGGTCATATTTGGGTTGGATATTACAGCAGAAATCCCACCAGAGGTCTCCTGCATTACTAGTGATCAGAAGACACTGGTTTCAATTATATTGTCAAGAAAAGCAATACTTTTACAAAGTTGCAGCCAGCACTACTCAATTAAATATTTATGTATCTAATTTATATTTCAGTGCAGGACTACACAACTATCTTATGATATCTCTAGACCTAGATAAATAGGTACCTCCTATATTCAGGAGTTTAAAATGGCCAAATACTGGAAACTGGTAAGGAGACAGTTAATTTGAACTGGTCTTGCCTTTTTGCTCAAGAGGATTTAAGAACCATTGTTTTGAGTGGCCTACAACACAACATATTGTATATGGGCTACATATGGGCTGCACATTGTATATGGTCCGCTGTACCATAAAAATACTGAGACTGCAACAAGCTAATTTCTCCAAACTTATTCTTGTAGTAGCTATCTGAAATCAGGTTCAAACTACTGTAGTTTCAAAGGCAGTTTAAATAAAAAAAAGTATAAAGCCAGCAACACTTAACAGCTTTTCGGCAGACATGGCAACTTCAGTTCTACCAGTTGTTAAGACTACAAAATAGACTTGGTGTTTAATCTTTCATCATACTGGGTAGAGACTGGTGCTGCGGCCACTCCGGCACACAAGCCTGGCACAGTCTGACTTGGCACTAGGCTACTATTTCCTATGGTGTCCTTTCATTCTCACACATACTGTGCCTTGTTGGTCGGTGTGAGTGCCTGGGGCACCCCAGGTCTTCTCGCTTCCGCTACTAACTTCTAGTTCCTATTCCTACATTACGAACTACTAATACTTCTATTCATCCTTCAAGTTCATTTTCCTCTTCTGGAGGTACATTGACTTTCAGCAAAAATTTTCATTAAAAATAGAAAAGAATTGACAAAAATAACATTCTGCAGCTATGATCTAGCAGTGATGAAATAGCAATTGAAACTTAACGAGCACGCACACTGTAAAATGTTTAAATCATACTTACGTAAAAACTGGCCTGACCGCGTTATTCATGTTTCCATAAGCGGCTCTGCCCAGAAGTTCCCTAAAACAGTTTTCGGCCAATACACTTGGGTTCTCTTCTTTATCTTCTGCTGTAGGGGATGAAGGAGGGCCCACCCGACTGAAAAAAAAAAAACATATCCAGAATAAGCTTTCAACTAACTGTACAGTATATGACGGGCAACATTCGCGGACAAACATTGATGTATGACTCATTTTAACAAAACATCGGAGTCAGTGCTAGGGTGGATTTTTTCCCCCTCTATTAGCAGATGAATTAAGTGCTCCATTGTGTAGAAGTTCCTTTTTTATACTTATGAGAAATAAACATCACAAGCTGGAAAAAAAAAAAAAGCTATGAGAACCTGTCCAGTTTCAAACACATACAGGGTCAGAAAAAAACATGCGTATGTGTAAGAAATAAATAAAATCAATCAAGTAGGCAAAAGTATAACTTTTAAAAAGATAACTGTATACAGTTTACAGTCATATAATGAACCTTTCAAATCAAACTATTGACAGAAGTAAAGTTTTATTAAACAAACATGTTCATCATTAGAAAAAAAATATGCAAGAAATAGAATTGAAAATGCACACTTGAGGACCTCGGTCAGTAACTCAACACAAGCATTTATGTACGTACAGTAAGACCGCGCTTATAGTCCCGGCGATGAGACGTCGTGTCAAAACAACGATCGCTTGAAGTCAATGAAAATTGATTTTTCAGCGACCACGTGAGCGGTTCAGCCAATGAGGGCGAATTGCTCACGGCCACGCCCCCCAGTCGCCAACACTAAGCAAAAATCGCTGGCACAACGGCGACGTCATGTTGTTGCGTCGCCGTAGCAAGGACTATAAGCGCGGCCTAAGATAAAGGAAGAAATGCAACATTTCGCAAGGCTCCCACTACAGTTAGGTGCACGTAGGTGTACGAAGCCTGCTGAAACAAATGTGTACTTTTGTCAGTTTGGCAATGGTATGAAGCAGTCTTGTTGCTCAGGAAGCAGTTTATATAACTGCCTGTTACATATAAACACAACATCTCAATTTCCATAAAACAAAAGACAACATAAAATAATAACATAAATACAAATATCCCAAAGATGGCAATACATAGAAGATTGTGTTATTTAGTTAGTTCTTATAGGTTACAGGGACTATGATGTAAAGACTCCATAACGATGTGTTGTGGCAAGAATATAAATTGCTGATGAGAGATTGTGCTCTAAGCAGAAGGTAAATTGGTTAATGGGGAAGACTTTAAGAAAGGACCCTGGAGGTAAATATATTGTACAGTAAAATTACACATAACCCATATCTTTGTTAACTTTTAATTATTGCAGCTGTTTTGTCCTATGAATCAACCACAAAATTAAAGTTTTTCCAAAAGTTTTCCAGTACAGCTCAACCCTGTTATAACGCTGTGCTTGGGGTCCAAAGAATCACATTGCGATATAAGTGGATCAAGTTAGAAATAATGTACAATTGTATGCATTGTACAATAAAGTATTTAAGATAACAATAATCGTGTTGTAAAATATAAAAAAAATATGAAAATTGGGAGCCACGCTTGCATTACGTTATAAGCGGATTTGCGTTGTACTTGAGAAATAACTGCACTCGTTTTGCATATAGCACATTAGCCTTGCTTTGAATGTGAAACTTGCTTTTGACAAAATATCATTTTGAAAGCAAAACTAGCATGATGTTGTAAAGTGAATCATTCCTAGAACTTAGAAGTGGGCACATTTATTTTTGTCTCAATGTAGTCCACTTCCAGCATGATTTGGTGCACAACCACTTCAGAGCAGGCTTTGTAATATACATTTGTATACCCACACAGAGCAGGCTTTGTAATCTACTTTTTTATACCCACAAAGAGCAATTAAAAGTTTGCGATGTAGAGAGTTGAAAATATTCATGCAAGACAAAAAAAATAAGTCTGCAAGACAGATACCTCTTTAGCAGCAGAATTTTTTTTTATTTTTTGGGGTGCATGTGTCACTCGACTTAAATCAGTATAAATTGATCAGATGTGAAAAATGGGTCAAATAAACCCAAAATGTAATGCAATATCAAAAAATATAAATACTGTAGGTTACATATTGTAACACAAAAATAAACAGAAACAAAATATGGGTCAGACAGCACCACTTAGTTGGAAAAATGTCAGGGTAAATAATAATTATCAGTGCACGAATACCATGGGAATCACTCAATTCCTGAAAAAAATGTTGGTCAAATTGGAGAAAGTCAGTGTTCAGCACATGAAAAGAACAAAGTGGGACTTTACTAGAATACTAAAATAGTACAAGCATAGATAGAAAAAATAAAGCATAGATAGCAAAACAAAGAGCTACTGTATGTTACAGCAAGAGAACAATTGTGGGTTTGGATACTCTGCTCTGTGTGCATTTGATACAATATATAACCAATGGGGGTCCTCAGTACTCAAAGTAAAACCACAAAGCAGAAAAGTACTGAAAATTACCAAATCTAATCAGAAAAATAGTCAACAACAACAAAACATACAAAGAAAACACACAAGCTAAACCAATGGCACAATAGATTGTCTGAAACAAATGACATGCATGAGAACATACAGCACACAAATCCACACACAAACTGTGGCCAAAAAAAGAGGAAAAGGATAACAACAAAAAAGCGCAAAACACACGAACTCAAAAATAGCAAATGACTAGGAAAAGATATAGTCCATACAGAAAATACAGGGGGAAAAAAAACAAAACAGACTTTTTACTATTGTTGAGTTCATGTCTTCTATTTTTTGGGGTAATTTTTCCCTTTTTTTGGCCACAGTTTGTGTGTGGATTTGTGTGCTGTACGTTCTCATGCATGTCATTTATTTCAGACGATCTGTTGTGCCATTGGTTTAATTTGTGTGTTTTCTTTATGTGCGTTTTGTTATCGACTATTTTTCGGATTCATTTTCAATACTTTTCTTCTTTGTGATTTTACTTTCTGTGAGTGCCGAGGGCTCCTATTGATTAAATGTCATAATTATTAGGACTGAAGATTTCCTTTTTGCCCCGTGCACCCATCTGATTTTTATCTATTGTTGCTATTTGTGGGTGCTGTTATTGTATATTACATATTTGATACAATTGGTTGGAAGCCTTCTTTCCTTATTTGATAACATACATTAAACATGTAGTATTTACCATGTACTTCCTCCATGTTTGTATTGGAAATCTACATTGTCAGGATAACCAAGTGCATTACTTTGGATTAGAATAGGAATTAAGACGTGATGCGTTTATCATGATGTGCTCATTTTAGCCTTTTCATGAAATTTGCAATATGTATGCGATTTTCCCAAAGCCGCTGGCAATATCCTTAACATATTGGATTCTGTGTTGCTGTAACGTAGCACTTTATGTTGATAAACCTTCCAAATCTTTCATTTTTTATGGATGATTTCCCTGGTTTCCCACTTCGGTGGGACAAAATGGAAGACTCCAGCCCTCCCCACACTGGGAACCAGCATGGAGCTCGCCGTCAGACAGCACTTGCCTTAGGGCTCGTTCAGGTTGCCAGCTGAGGACTCGGAGGGAGGGCGGGAGGCAGGCAGTGCTGGGAGTTTGCTGGGCGACATGTGATTATCCCCCAGCAGACTTTTCAGCGTTGGGGAGGGGGCGGGGCTATAGACGGCAGGGTAAAGTATCCAAGCTGCAGTCATGAAATCATTCTGAAGAATGATTTCATTGGCTGCCTTGGTCCCTGTGACGCTGCTTCAGCTCCAAGAAATGAAATTTTCGTTTACTGAAGCTGTTGTCAGCAGCAACTCCTGGCTTCGGAGGCAGGGCAGTAGCTACCCTGACAACAAGTATTCAAATTGAATACTTTGTTGCTCACGGCAGCACGCACGTCAGCACGCCCTGCCCCCGAAGCCAGCACCCTGAACGAGGCCTTATTGTCATAGATTCGGAGGATGCTTTCTTCCATTGGCCAATCTATTCTGAGGATCCATGTCTGTTAGAGGAGCTAGAGGATGATGTCCAACGCCAGGGAACTTCATAAGCTGCACTGAGGAAACAGACTATGCTCCGTCCAGGGCTATCTGTTGTATACAAGTGGGACTCACTGAAGTTTTTTTAATATTTTTTTTTGCCTATTTGGAGCAGAAAGGGAAGTACCACGATACAACAGGGGCTTGTAGGAATGAGCCAGTAGACGTGGTTTTCCACAAAAGTCTCAGAACTTGGAGGCGCATGCGCGACGGCAGAGAGAATGGATGCGTGATCCCATTGCTCTATGCCCCGCTCGTAATATAATGCAATAAAAACACCTTTATTCTACAATAAAAAGCTGGAAATCAACTCCTAATACTTTGTCAAGCTACCGGGATGTCGAAGCGACAGGCCAAAACCCCAAAATCAAAGGGGCTCCCACAATACTTTAACAGCACGAGAAGCAGCGCGGCTGAAGCAGTAATGGCGCCGAGTTCGAATCAGGGCTCTGATTCAGAACGGGAGGGGGAGAGAGATGATGGCGAAAACCCTGAATACCAACCAGTTCGGCTCTGCGATTTTAATCGCCTGTATACAGACCTTAAAACCCTCTTGCAAGCGGAAATTAAAGAGCTGGGGAGGGAGCTCGGGAGCCTGGGGGAGCGCACGGGATGAGTGGAGACCCAGTTAGACATTACTTCCACGGCCGCCAAATGCAATGCAAAAAAAACGGCGGAGATGCAGATTCAAATTAATGACTTGAAGGAAAAGCAAGAGGACGCCGAAAACCGTGAGCGGCGCAACAACATCAGGATCCGGGGGGTTCCCGAGGATGCAGGGGATTGTGAGGAATTCGTCCTGCGTTGGCTGGGCGAGTTGCTGCCGGACGTCCCCAAAGAGAGATTAGAAATGGACTGCTGCCATAGGGCCCTGAGAACAAGGCCTATACAGTCAGAGCAACCGTGCGACATCATAGCACGCCTGCATTTCTATAAGACCAGGGAGGCCATCCTCCACAAGACCCGTGCTACCCCGTCGGTAGAATTCGAAGGAGCAAGATTACTAATTTTCCAGGACTTGTCCCCCTTAACTTTACTGAGACGCAGGGCCCTTCTCCCAGTCACTAAAGTGCTGAGGGACCACAGTGTTCGGTACCGATGGACTTTTCCATTCGGGCTGTCAGTTAGTAAAAATGGCAGAGCCCTCTACATGAAGGAGATTGGAGAGGCTTTCCTCCAGAACTTGGGTCTTAAGGGGGCCCCGTCAGCACCGGAGGAGGCGGAGGAGACCCCGGGTCCCAGCTGGGCAACTGCGGGACAATCTCCCCGATCTCCACGCAACAAAAGCTGACACCCGGCAAGACAATGACTTTTTACATATCCCACGTTGTTCGGGGATCAAGTTTCCCAGTTATCTGTTAAAGTTGCCTGTTACACTGTTACAGACTTGTGCCTCCTTACATAAAATAAAGTCCGCATCAAGATCCCCTCCGGTGGGGGAAAAAAAAACTTGTTCGCCAACCTGTTAAAGACTCTGTACTTACCTGGGTGATGGAAGCAGAAGGCCCAAAGATGGCGACATACACGAGGTGGGAGAAGAATCCAGTCTGGAACGCAGGAGCAGGAAACCACCATCAGCCAGGCAGAGAGCACACACACATCCGCCCAGGACAAACGACGCTCCCAAAATGGCGGCGGCCGGATGTCCGGGCGCCGATAGCGGAAGTGCACGGGCGGCCATCTTGAAGGGGGCAGAGTGGATCCCCAGACGTCACGAGTAGGCGACGAGCGCCATACGAGCGGCCCTGACCGGCGGGAAATTCAAAAGGACACAGGCGCCGCAGCAACTGACGGAGCGGCGGCGGCAAACAGTTCCGGAAAGAGGAAGGCCTATTAGCCACACTCCACGAGGGAAATCAGGGGTAGAGGCCCTAGGACGAGGGTAGCGGGGACCTAACTAAGACAAAAAGAGAGGGAAATTAGGTATAGTGGCGGAAACCAGGGTAGAGGAAGGGAGAAGTGGGGGTAGTTCATAATATAGAGGGTTTAGTCTGAGTAAGGTGAAGAATGCAGAAGAGGTAGGAAAGCAAGAGTAGGTAGGTAAGTGGAAGGCGTAAGGGAAGTGTTGGTAGTCGGAAGGGGACAAGAAGAAGATGAAGGGAGGGTAGCAGTGGGGAGGAGGTCAAGGGGGGCGGGAGATGGGAGGGAGGAAAGCAAAAGCAAGTGACTATATATGAATGAGAAGGGTACAGAAAGTGAATAGAGAGCAGTAGCAAGTAGAAGTTGGATAAGTAGGTTATAGTGACGTTTAGAGAGGAGAGGGTTGTTGGCAATAGGATAGAGTCATAGGAGGATCAGACAGGGAGAAGAGACGGGAGAGACTACTGAATAGATCTACAGTACAACATGGAGAGTACCCTAGGAGGAGGGTAAGAGGCAGGGGCCACCCAACCGAATAGGGGATTAAAGAATAGGGACATAAGCGGAAGCACTAGATGCCTGGGCTAGCATCGAACCTAGGCGTTATAAGGTATAAAGGTTTTGTTGAAGTTTTTGGAATAGGAGCGGGCGGGAGCTGGGGGATCTCAGCCTGCTCTGCGGTCCGCATGGGCCAGGGGCTGGGAGAAGGTAGTCCCAGCGAAGTCCTTTGGGAGGGAGGGGGATTAAGAGGTGAGGTAACATCGGAGGGCGACCCGTGGCAGGTGCCCAGTCCCCAAAGGCATTGGACTCGGAGCCAAGTTGGCAGGGCCACAGCTCGGAGGACAATAATTGTATGTTGTTATATATGTGTCATCCCCCATGTTTCCCTGTTGTTTCCCCCCAGCCCACAGGACCCACCAACCAAGGAACAACAAGAGCACAACAGTTCAGAGACTGCCCTACATAGGTCAAGGTTATCGGCGAAGCACACAACACCACCACCCCCTGTTGCAGGTTCAATCCAACCCCCAGATGAGTAACGACCTGATCCTTATTTCACATAATGTTAAGGGCTTTAACAACCCAATAAAGCGTAGAATTGCCTTCCGGGACTATACCCGCAAAAAAGCAGATATAGTGTTTGTCCAGGAAACACACTTCTCTAAATCTAATCACCCCAACTACCTGGACAAACACTTTAGGACAGTTTTTATGTCCTCTGCGACAATTAAGAAAAGGGGAGTGGCTATATTAGTTCACCGCAGAGTGCCCTTCCAAGTTGTTAAATCATATACGGATTCAGATGGACGCTATGTCATAGTCACAGGCACAATTAACAACCAGGAGGTCACCTTAAGCTCAATATATGCCCCTTGCGAACAGACACCTCAATTTTTTACGTCATTCTTTGATAAACTACACAAGGTGGCAATAGGCTGTATATTCCTAGCAGGGGACTTGAACCGCACCCTAGACCCAGACTTGGACAGATGCACGGGGAGGGACTAACCTACCACAGAAACATGACGTACTAACCATACTCCAAGGGCTCCGTGACTGTCAATTAATTGACATATGGAGGGAACAACACCCCACGGAGAGAGCATACACTTTCTACTCACATCCCCACAACAGATACAGTAGGATAGATTACTTCCTGGTCTCTAACAAAGCGCTTTGCATGGTCTCCCATTCTGGGATCCATGATATTTCATGGTCGGACCACGCACCAATTGAGCTGCGGTGTGCTTTGCAGCTGCTGGACAGACCAGGGGCGAACTGGAAATTAAATGAGCTGCTGTTAAAAAACCCAATATCGGAGCGGGCGATAGGAGATAAAATCAAGGAATATTTTGAAATCAATACAGGGAGCGTATCTTCCCACTCTATACTCTGGGAGGCCCATAAGGCGACCATGAGGGGACTTCTAATGAATTTAGCAGCACAAACCAAAAGAGCTAAGGAGTCCCAGATAAAAGATTTACGTGAGAGATTAGCACACCTCTCCGCACTTCATAGTTCCAACAAACAGAGTACTACCCTGAAGGAACTCTCTGACACCAAAACTAAACTCAATTTGTTGCTAAACTCCAGAGCCGAGAGGGAGTTGGCCTGGTCCAAGCGTAAGTTTTACGACAAAGCCAACAAGCCAGATACCTTACTTGCCAATAAATTGCGTAACAAACTCCCTAATTATAGTATCTCCTCAATCCGCACTAAGGGGGGTGACCTTACCTCCGACCCTAGAAGAATTGTTGAGGAATTTAAAAAATTCTATGAAGTTCTCTACAGTATGACGGAGATAAGGTCAGCCACACTCAGAAAATAGGAGAAAAAACCCAGAAGTTCCTAAAAGAGGCACGTCTTCCCAAATTGAGCAGGGCAGAAAAGGAGGCATTACAGGGTGACTTTACGTTCGAAGAATTATCAGAGGTTATAAAGGCCCTTAAACCAGCCAAAGCTCCGGGACCAGATGGTTTTTCAAATTTATATTACAAAAAATTCCTTAAAATACTTGCGCCACAGCTTTTAAAATTATTTAACGAGATTCTAGCGGGAGGCTCCTTTCCATCCCAGATGCTCCAGGCCTCAATATCCCTGATCCACAAACCAGGCAAGGACCCGGTGGACTGTAAGAGCTACCGGCCCATATCCCTGATCAATTCCGATGTGAAAATATTTTCTAAACTTCTAGCTAAACTTCTCTGTCCTGCCTGGGCTAATCCACCCGGATCAGGTGGGATTTATTGGAGGAAGGCAAGCGGCAGACAACACAAGACGGATCATAGATTTGATCGATCTGGCCAATAAAAAGAACATCCCGTCTATGCTGTTGAGTCTGGATGCTGAGAAGGCCTTCGATAGGATCGATGGGTCCTATCTGAGGGCAGTACTAGGAGCATTTGGGTTTGAGGGACGCCTCTTAGAAGCTATCTTAGCCCTGTATAAAGGCCCCACAGCTAGGGTGCGCCATCAGGGCTTCCCATCGGAGCAATTTAACATATGTAGCGGGACGCGACAGGGATGCCCCCTGTCCCCTCTGCTGTTTGCATTATGTATAGAACCCCTGGCGGCTCATATTCGCCTAAGCCCAGATATAACAGGGATAGACGTAGGGGACCAATCCCATAAGGTGGCATTATACGCTGATGACGTCATCCTGACTATCGAAGCCGCTTACTTCCCTGCCCAATGTCTTTGAGATTCTGGGAGCGTTCAGCCTCATCTCCGGGTTCAAAATTAACCAGACGAAGTCTGAAGCCCTAAATATTAGCCTCCCACGTCCAGTGGAAAAACTAATCGAACTAAATTTCAATTTTAAATGGCAGGCCTCCTCAATCAAATATTTAGGTATCCAAATTACTAAGACATATGACTCATTATACAAAGCAAATTATCCCAAATTATTCCAAGCTCTAAGAGAGGACCTGCGGGTGTGGGCGGGGTTTGGAATTTCTTGGTTTGGAAGAAATTCATAGCATTAAGATGAATCTTTTGCCTAGGGTGCTTTACCTGTTCCAGGCCCTGCCGATACCGTTGGTGCGGGCAGATATCCTCGCCTTACAGTCAAAGATCATGAAATTCATTTGGCACAAGAAGAGCCCACGAATTGCTAAGAGTATACTAACCAGACCTACGATTAGAGGGGGACTAGCGGTACCTTGCTTGATGGCATACTACAAAGCAGCACGATTGGGTCAGATTGTCCAGTGGCACCTTGATCCGTCCCTGCGGAGATGGGTGGCGCTGGAGAAAACCTGCTGTGCTCCAATTGAGTTGCATAATTTAATTTGGCTTCCAAAACTATGTGACAACACAGTAGGGATGCTGCTATGGACCATGGTGAACTCTCTGGCGGTGTGGACGAGTTCCAAATTTAAACATAATTTAACAACAAAACACTCCTTAATGACCCCGCTATTCGATAACCCAGACTTCGCCCCGGGGATGGCCAGAGAGCGGCACTTTAAAATTTGGATACAGTCGGGATATAAGCGGTTAATAAATCTGGAGGGACCTACGTATATTAAAACATTTGAACACGTCAAATCAGAAAAGGGCCTCCCAAACACCGAATTATTTCGCTACCTCCAGATAAGAGCATTCTATAATAAATTTCCAATTAGACCAGCTAGGACCAATTTTGAGCAGCTGTGTTCTAGAGCCACGGACACACGGGGACTTACCTCTAGATTATACCGGGAAGTGATCTGTCCAAGTGGACCTGACGCCGACAAACTGAACTACATGACTAAATGGGAGACAGATTTAGGGGAGACTTTAGAGGACAAAGACTGGGAGTGGATCTTACAGGCGGTACTGGAGAACACGGTGGAAGTCCATTCCCTCCCCCCCCCCCCCCCCCCCCCCTTTTCCTTCCTTGTTTTCACCCTCTGTTGTCCAGTCTTTGGTCCGGTTAGTCGTGTTTGTCTAGTCTTGTGAGTGTATGTTGTTAGTCCCTTGTTGACTTTGAGTGATTTTACCCTTGATGGTGAGAGTGAAAAGGGTAAACCTTGGGGGGTTTCAAATTGTTTTACTATGGGATGTGGCATAATGTACTTGTTGTAAAACCCAATAAAAATTTTGAAGTTAAAAAAAAAAAAAAGTCTCAGAACTTGCTCTGAGAACTTGGACGTGAGAACTTACTCCCAGAGCTTATCCTCCGCTTATCCGGACTGCTGCGGCACCTCTATGCCGAGCACATTCCGGTTGAGTCACTGGACTAAGCCTGGAGCAAGAAGGATAATTCCTCAGAACTTGGCCGCGTTCTCAGAACTTGGCCCCAACTGCAGCACTTGTCCTCAGCTAGGCTAGGCTTTCGTGGAATTGCCATGCCCAGTGCTTTGCCATACCGAGCAAAGCACTTTTGAAAAGCCCACCAGCGCTTCACCGGAAGAAGTCCCAAGATAATCTGGTTCTTTGATCGGGCAGTCCCCTTACATAGACCTCGCTGACCTAAGTTTAACACGGTAGAGGGCCTGACGACCAATCAGAGCCTGGGTTTGCACACAGCCCCCAATCATGAGCCATACGCTCACCTGGCTGTGAACAAATCAAAGGAGGGGGCGTGCTTAGGCTCAGGTTGCGGAAAGGCAGGAAATATGAACTGGCCAACGGAAATCGTGCCTATGAGCTCCGTCTCGGCAATGGCTTTGCTTGGCCAGCCCATTACCGCTCGCTGGGTAGGCTTCACAGAGTCTGCATACAACAAAGGGTCTAACCCGTGAGAGCCCATCTGCAGATTTGTTCCTCCACCCTTCCCCACATGCCAGATGGCCCGATAGCCCATGCGTCCCTTTGATCCGCCATTGCCATGCAGGCAACTCAGCTAATCTTATTACATAGCAATGGATACATATACAAATACATTGTATTACAAAATGAGAACTTGGGCTCTAAAACTTGAGCTCCTACATTGTGTTTTAAAACGGGGTTGTAGAACTTGCTGGTGGGGCAATGATGTTACATAGGGTTATGTTATTAATAAAACACACCGTCTTTATCCATAGATGCATACCTGCAAAATATGCACGATTTGCGGGTACAATTACAGTACTACCGGTAGAACCAATCAGCAACACTTCACACACATTTTAACCTTTTGCCTCCCAACATCCACCCTTAAGCTCCTGTTCCCAAAGGGGTCTAACACACACAAGTTTACCCAGTTTATGAGCTAACAGAGGCAGCTAGGGGAACATGATATACAGGGGATATAGTTACAAACACTTTACCGGCCCTATGGGCTTACATAGACCGCCCATTACACACGGTTTTAGGGGCAGCCAGCCGGGCTTCACCTTTATTATGAAGGCAAGCTACCCCTTCCGTGACACCTGTTTTTTCTATTTTTGAGCATCTACCGTTTTCGTGCCTCGACAGGAGTGGATAAATATTTGTCTCTTTTTCTAACTGTGTATACTATTGACTTTCTAATTTAGAATCTTTTTTTTTTTTTTTTTTTTTTTAAGAACTATCCACTCCCCATATATGTGTATTTATTAAAGGCATTTATTTTTTTCTATTACTTGGTACTTGTGTATGCAACTAGAGTCCCACTTGTTCTTTTCCTGTGCTGAAGACCCACTTTCATTTGACCACACAAATAAACAGATTAGCAAGAGGCTTTTGCTAGACTTTCACTATGGGGGGGAGGGGGAGAGAAACATGTTTTGTTTCAAAGAAAAATATTCAAGCCGTTACTTTACATTAATTACAGTATACTGTTCTGCGTGTAAACATGCCTCTAAAAAGACTTCTTATGAAATTGATAAATGCAACTTCAGTTCACCAACACAAGCTTCAGAAAGAACAGAGTGACTAATGATTCCCCTCAACCACCCACTGTTCAATGCTCGCTAAGTGGGCGACAGTGAAATTAATAATTAAATAAGTTGGCAGAAACAGATGGGCTTTGGGGAAAAAAAAAAAAAGTCTATAAAGAAACAAATGAAAACATTGCTGCCTACATAGATATATGGTATATACTCCGCAAACGACATTGCTTCATCTTTTAAAAGGTAAGGAGCGAAGCGTTGTGGAGGCCATCGGCAGGATGTTCAATACGTCTCTAGTGATTCCGCATTAGTCTCGATTTAGGGCGGTGTTTTGGGCTTCGGCTACTGTGAAGCGGTTTGAGATCTTGCACCACCTGGTTCGACCACGTTTTCTTTGGAGTATTTCGGTTCACAATCCAGCCTATGGGTCGTGTGGTGTTGAGGCACTTGTATGGTAGTCTGGTGATGTCCATACGGCAGACGTGGCCAAACCACGTAAGTCTTTGTTGCTTAAGGTACTGGTCGATAGTGGATTGGTTTTGACAGGCTAACCGTACATCTTCATTTTTCCATCGGCCTCGTAGCGTAATATGGTGTATGTTACGTAGACATCTTAATTGGAATCGTTCCAGTAGGTTCATATCGCTTTTGAGTAGTGTCCATGTTTCTGAGCCATACAGTAAAATGGTGCATATTGAGACGTTAAAAATTCGCATTTTTGTTACATTTGTCACATCCTGTTGGTTCCACAATTAATTTCTTTAAGGAGGCGAACGTTGCAGTGGCGTTACCGATATGGCTTTTGATGTCGTTCGTAGCTGCTATGCTCTGGCTATCAATAATAGACCCTAGATATTTTAATGAGTCCACTCGCTCGATTGGGTTGCCGTCCAGTTGAAGTTGAATCTGCTGGGTACCGGTAAATATGTATTTCATCTTTTCTGTATTCATGGATAATCCGAGCATCTTTGCATTGGCTTGCACGTCGTTCAAAGTTTCTTGTGCCACTTGGGCTGTATCCGCTAAGAACACGATTTTATCGTGTCATCGGGCGCACCATAGCGATGGGTGATCCACACTGTCAAAAGCGCACGAGAAGTCAACAAATACCATATAGGTATCTTTTTTGCAGCGGAGTCCATTTCTGCTAGTTGTCGAAGTGTGAAAATTTGGTCCGTACACTTTCCTGGTCTAAACCCAGCCTGTTCTTCCCTGTAGTTCAATTCTCTGCATTTAAGTAGTCTGGTCCGGATAGTAGAAGTCAAAAGCATTGCAGATGTTGACAGCAAGCTTATGTCCCTATAATTATTGCAATTAGCTGGGACGCCTTTTTTATGTATCAGCACGATTATTGCGTCTTTGAAATCTTGTGGCACATTAGTTTTGCTCCAAAAGATGTTGTATAGGCCTTTTAATTGATTCACGACGACTTTTAGAGCTTCAGCGGGGATGGCATCAATGCCGGGTGCTTTTCTATTCTTTCGGCGTTTGATTACGGTTCGAATTTCTTCCTCATTTGGTGGGTGATTAGTTATAATCGCTTGGAAAGTCGTCATTTTCTATCAGCAGCTGCCTACATAGCTACAGTATATCATGATTGGATAAGGACCACAAGGATCTAGAGCTTTACTTAGACTATAATTTGAGATATCTAGATATATAGATATATATCTATATATATATATATAGTTTACAGCGTCAGATGGCACTCGCAGAAATGTTGAAGATAGGTGCTTGTCCTGTTCTCTATAGCTGTTCTTTGTTCTATTAACATGCTCTCTCTCGCCCGATACTGACAGTGCACGCATGCGCAATAGACTCTCTTTCGAGGGCGACAACATCATTCAGCTGAGCCAGAGAGGTGGGGCAGGCTATTAGCCTATCACGGATTGGTGTGGGTGTGGCTATTTAATGGTGGGTTTTGTCACTTAGGGGTGAGCACTCCCTTGAGAAAGGTCCTGTTTAAGGACCGAAACGTCGGTTGTATGTGCCTGTCTTATAATACATATTTTGGAATTTATACTGAGTGCTGTCTCTTTTCTTGCTGCGTGGTCTTGGACTCCCGGTCTGCCTGGTAAGGAATTCCTGTATGTATGTATGTATGTATGTATGTATGTATGTATGTATATATATACAAATGTAAATACAACTGTATGCTCATCTGCATGTCTAAGGCAGGTCTGCAACCCCGCCTTTCCCCATCATCACCCAGCACTTCCACTGCAGCAAGGGATTCTGGGAAATGACATGCAAATGAGCACACAGTGCCACTTTTTGCTTCAAAAACCATTTTTAACATGGTTCCCTATAGGCTTAAGCTTGCTGCATGGTCACAGCTTTGAGCACAGCCAGGGTTAAGGTGCATACCCAAAAATATAATAATAAGATATATTATATATATATATATATATATATATATATATATATATATATATATATATATATATATTATATCATCTATATATATATATATTCTATATATATATATTATATATATACACAGTGGTTGACAAATCACCAAAAATTTACCTCGCCACACCAGCAGCACACACTTTGGTACTAGGTGGCGAGTAATTTTTTTTTGTGTTTGTCAATATTTTATAATATATATATATATATATTATATATATATATATATATATATATATATATCTCTCTTATTATATTATATCTCTCTTAGAGAGACGAGCGCGCGACGCGCGCATCAGACGCGGCGATTCTTACTTATATTTTTATTGTAAAAAAAGTGAAGTGACCCAAATAAAGCAAGTGGTTCTGTGAAAAAACAATTAAGTCGGTTTTCTGATGGATGGATGGATAACTTGTAGTGAATTTTTGCAATAAAAATAAGTGATGAAATGGAAAACACAAATTGTGCAGCTGGGTCAATAGTTAGAACACATTGCCCATACTGTACCTAAAAACAGGGACATAATTTGAGGCACTAAAATAAACGTAATAGTATCATCCACTGCCCAACAGAGTTGAGATTCGGGTTGTTAAAGAAACCAAGGTGGGGGCAACTATGTTCTGTGTTATGCTTTAGAATATCTGGATGCACGAGGAGATTTTATTAGGCTTATTTTCCAAGTAAATATTTGTACATGTAAGTGTTTTCCAATCTTTATTGGATTAAGGAACCTTATAATTATGTTGCACAGCCCCAACCCTATCTAATAGCGCGCCTGACATCAGATGCATTGTAAAATCTTCTGTATTTGGTACCATTTTGAAATTACACACAAATACAGTGAATTAATAAATACATTTCATTTTCAAAAAACTGATCAGTAGTGAGTAAAATCTAGGCGATTTTCACAATATACACTATATCATTTTCTCTCGCTCTTTATACCTTAAATCTTTAAAGATATCCGGTATCAAGGTTATCGTTGTAACGAAATGTTTCAGAAGATTTGTATGATCTTTACTCTATTTCTTTTTATATTGATAGGGTCTTGGTAAATTGATTTTTGCGAGTTTATGTTTTATGTAAATCAGATGTCATCATTCTTCAAAACAATAAGTGTACAACAACTAAAATAAATAAATATATATCTATATATAGATATATATAATGTTTGTTATTTTTTTACAGGAAGCCTAATACAAAAAATGAAGGTAACTTTTATAGAAAAACAATTACAGGCAGACCCCGCATTAATGTACGCAATGGGACCGGAGCATGTATGTATAGTGAAAATGTACTTAAAGTAAAACACTCCCTTTTTTCCACTTATCGATGCATGTACTGTACTGCAATCATCATATACATGCATAACTGATGTAAATAACGCATTTGTAACAGGCTCTATAGTCTCCCCGCTTGTGCACAGCTTCGGTGCAGGTAGGGAGTTCAAATTTGCTATTCAAGACGTGCTGACAGGCGCATGCGTGATCTGCTGTTTGACTATTGGGCGATATGTACTTACTCGTGAGTGTACTTAAAGTGAGTGTCCTTAAAGCGGGGTATGCCTGTAGATGAGTTGTGATGCCTAAAGCCTTATGAGCAAACAAAGTCTAGCCTTCGAATGGGGACCACCAAATACATTACATGTATAGCAGTGTTTCTCAAAAATGGAAGGTACAGAAGTAGTATCGCCCGATTAAGTTTCATCATTACTACATAAATAGGAAAGAAAAGGCAATGTTTTAGGTAATCTTTTTTGCTCTCTCCACAGAATAAGGAGAAAGAAAGAAATATCTCACTTGTAAACTGGTAATTATATAGAATATGGTGATCTTATTTGACTAATGTAAAAGGAAAAAAATAGCACCTACAGATGCAGTCTCCAATTCTGTCTCTTCAGCAAGCCCGATGAAACGTGTTGAGTGGTATCCTGTCTTTTGACGTGTGGCACGGAGGACGCAACGTGATATACACACCTGCCCAAGACCAAACAGGAACACTTTGCGGAAGTGAGGGACAGGAAGGAGAGGTGCAGACTGAGCTGAGGGCAGAGTCAACGCCCAGAGATTCTGATCGGTCATAGCTCCACTGATTGTTTTTAAGGCGCTATTATCTTTGAAATCATGTGAGTGTATTTCTACTTTGCGTGAGAGATACATTTTTATCAGTATACACTATTTGTTTATTCAATCAAGGAAGGTGACCTGACTCCAGAGGCGCATCATATTTTTAGACAGAGGAAATAGAGTTAGCACACTACCAAATATTATTTGGACATGCTTTTAAAGAATTGGGAATTTGTGAGTACCCACTGCATAGAACACCAGTCTCACAGTATATTGATTGTGTTAACATATTGCACTATATTCTGTATGTGTTATATTTTGCATAAATCTGCGCTCCCCATTGTTCCTGCAAGCAGGAGGGGGCATGCGTTGCTTAAGAAATCAGTTTAAACTGATTTCTTGGTGCGACAGGCAGGTCACGTGACACCTCTAGGCACGCCCACCACGGTGCGTCCAACCCGCTTCACTTTGCACGGGCAAAGGCTGTATGGCCATAGCCTAACAGGCAATCGCTTTAATTTTATTTTAATAACATTTTTGTAGCAGGGAGTTTCCAGAGCTGAACTGCATTGATTTCAGCCCCAGGGACCCCCTGCTTCTCGAGTTACAGGTCCCGTTATGGGGTGCCTGTATCCCAGTGGTCATGTTAAATTCTCCCTTGTCACGGCCCACGTGATCAAGAGATTTAAACAAAGCCGGGGGATACCGGGACCCCATAACAGGGCCCATAACTCAGGAAGCAGGGGGTCCCCGAGGCTGAAATCAATGCGGTTCAGCTCCGGAGACCCCCTGCTGCAATTCTGTATTCTTAAAATAAAAGCAGCTTCATTACCCTAGCGGCTAACCGCTACCGCAATGAAGGGGTTAAGCCAGGCTACGCTGTTTATTGGGGGTAGAGGGGGTTTATTGGGGGTTCATTGGGTGAGTGAAGAGGGTAATTGCCCCAGGGTGGGTGGTAAAGGCCTACCCGGAGGGTATCGGGAGGGTTTAACCCCTTCATTCCATAGCGGTAGTAACTGCTATGGTAATGAAGGGGTTAACTCCTACCACTACCCACCCGAGGCCTAACCACCCACCCTGGGGCAACTACCCCAGTCAGCCACCTTCTCTACCCCCAACAAACATTAACAAACCACCACCCATACATTGAACAACACACCCCCCCCCCCCCCCCCCCCGTTGGGGTGACAACAGAAGGGTCCCAATAGTGTGCACTCATTGCTAGCAGGGGATGAGAGTTGTGCGATGGCTGGTCCTATGAAAAGCGTGGCACAACCGATAACAACGTACTATATATAGGTCCACAATGGGGAGACCACATAGTCCCTAGTGATGCAAATGGGTAGTGCTTAATGAATTAAAAGCAATTTATTACTATAATTAAAAATAATGGGGACACCCTCTATCCCCAATAAACCAGGTAGTCTGGCTCAACCCCTTCATTTAAATGTTGATCGTTAGGAAGCGCAAAACATGTGAAAATAGAAGAAATAATCTAATGGTGCAATATTGTTGTAATAACAGTGGAAATGTCTTCTTATGATCTTTGAATAAAATACTCACAAATGTGAGATGGAGTAAATGCAAGTATTGGTATCTTTAGCTGCGATGATGTGCATATAAATCTCAGTTTGCCCACAGGTACCTTATAAAATTAAAGGAAAACCGGACATAGTGTGGACTGTGTGCAAACATTTATATAGAATAGATAAGATGCATTGATTTCAGCCCCGGGACCCCCACCTTCCCGAGTTATGGGCCCCGTTATGGGGTGCTGGTATCCCCTGGCTTTGTTTAAATCTCCCGATCACGTGGGCTGTGACACGGGAGAATTTAAACATGGCCGCTGGGATACCGGCACTCTATAACGGAGCCTGTAACTTGGGAAGAAGGGGTCCCCGGGGCTGAAATCAATGTGGTTCAGCTCCGGTGATCCCGTTACAATAATTTGTTATAAAAATATAAGCCCCGGGACCACATGTTAGGCTGCGTCCATAGATGGACCAGCCGTGCTGAGGCGTGCGGACGCTCCGCGCTGAGCCCCTGCATCCTCAATGAGGATGCCTTGAGAGGGGGCTCACGCGAGCATCCGCAGGCGTGCTCAGGCTTTGGAGTTTTCAGCCGAGCGCCAAGCTGTTTTTCAGCGCGCTGTCGGCTGAAAACCTCCAATCACTGCACAGCAGCGTCAACGTCACGGCGCCGTGACATTGACGTCAGTGCGTCACGGGCGATTGGCCCAGCGACGTCACTGCCCCGCCTCCAACCACCTCCCCCCGGCTCCCTTCGCGCACGCTGGCTCGCCTGCAAGTCCGTGCAATCACGCTGACTGAAGCAGGCGAGCCTCAGCGTTAGCGCGCCTCCGCTCTCCCCACTCCTCTATGGCCCGGGCCTTAGAGGCACGCAGTTAGAGTGACGGATTCAGTCTCACTCTTAGTGCGCGTCCCTTACAGACAGGTGAAGCCCGTAGGATTCACACAGCGCGAGTCCCTTTCAAACGCAGGGACCCCTGCTCTGTTAATCCGATGGGTCATTATAGCCTGCTAAGCACTGGCCGTGGTGAGTTGCCTAGTGTTTGGGTTATTTTCCCAAACGGCTGGAGACTAAAGTCAAGACTGCATCTGTACCTACCTATTGTGTGGAATTTGTTTTTGAGTAAAGACGTTTTCAGCCACTAAACGTTGCAGCTTTCAGGCCTCCTGTACCAGAACAGGCTTCCTGGTGTAAGTATGCAGTTGTCATTATACATGATGCTTTGTGCTGTACTGCGGCTCAGACGTTTCCCGCCAGGAAACTTGAGGATGCATATCAAGTTGGCTCGAGTTAATGGCATTGAGGTGACCTTGTTTATTGTGCTTCTGCCTGCATTTATATTGATCATTTAGCCTCTGTGGCTTTCACCAGGCAATTATTTATCCACCGTAAATCCAGTGACAGACATATGACAATAATAAAAAAGCTCCCATTAAACATCCCCTGTGGAACTACAGAAACGTTGTTTTCTATTTGCTGGGATTCAGTGATGGGTCTTTTTAGGTACACATCCTTTTGTGAACTTTACATCTAATTTGTTACTTAAAAAATGTCCAATTCACAGGGGGAATACCCTATTGCAAGATCAAACTGTATATTTTTTCTGTACATTAGCAGAGTGAATTACCCAAACTAGCATGTCATGTAGGGTAACCAGATTAACAAAAGTAAAAACCGGGCACATTAAAAAAAAATATTTCTCTCTCTCCCCCATTCTCTGTCACTCTCCCCCCCATTCTCTGTCCCTCTCCCCATGCTGTGTCACTGTGTGTGTCTATCTCTCTCCCCATGATGTCTCTCTCCCCATGCTGTGTCACTGTGTGTGTCTCTCTCTCGCTCTCCCCATGCTGTGTCACTGTGTGTGTCTCTCTCTCTCTCTCTCCATGATGTCTCGCTCCACATGCGGCGTCCCTCGCTCCCCATGCGGCGTCCCTCGCTCCCCATGCGGCGTCCCTCGCTCCCCATGCGGCGTCCCTCGCTCCCCATGCTTTGAGTGAGTGTGTGTGTGTCCCATTCTGGACCCTACCTGCATGAGTGCGGGGAAGCCATCTTGAGCCCTGGCAGCAGACACCGGATGTTCTTACTGACACTTCCGTGTCTCACTGCTGGGGCTCCGCGCTCTCCTCCTGCTCTCCTCTCTGCATTCTCTGCTGCCCCCCCCTACCCCCCTCTGATGGTCAAAACCGGGACAGCCACAAAAAAAAAACAGGACATTTGAAAGAATGTCGGGTAGCCAGGACAGATATTAAAAACTCGGGACTGTCCCGGCTAAATTGGGACATCTGGTCACCCCACAATGTCATGGCTAGTTAGAAACCATTTTTTGTTCTCTTATAATTTATCCTGTGTAAGTAATACGTGCACTGATAAAACTATATTATAGAGATTAAAGACAAATAGATCACAGCTTTAAAGAGGCAGTGTGCACGGCACTTAACATAAAACATATAAATATTTTTTGTTTTAAAATAGGCAGCCTTTGATGACCTAAACAGGGGGAATATAGTATTGCTGGAAAAAAATATTTAGCATCATGGCGACACAGCCATATTTCCCAATAACTATTTATTCATAAATGGGTAGCAATCTTTAAATACACAAATTAGGTTATCTCAGCATTTAAATCCTCAGCAAAACAAATGAGCAGTAGCTCACAGAAATGAGCAGTAATCCAACAAAGCAATTGTGGTGGGGTGGGAGATATCACTTTTCTACTATACGATTTCATAAAACCCCTGTGGCAGAAAATGAAGACTGAGGTTACCAATGCTTTGCAAAGGAAATCCTTAAAGCACGGGTGCGCAAACTGGGGGGGGTGGGGGACGCGAAAGATTTTTCAGCTGGGGCACGGCGGTTACAGAGGCCCCGTGCTCTTCCCCAAGTCATTAAAATGAAATACTGGGGGATCACATGAGGCCCCTGCAACTTTACTTACCTGGTCTCTGGCGACGCGTCACCATGGCAACAAGACATCACATGACCCATAGTTAGAGACATGGCAAGGAGGGGGCGCAAGGAATGCAGACAGGGGGGCGCAGGGGGGAAAGTTTGCACACCCCTGCTTTGAAGCACCAAAAGGGGTTAACATCCAACAAACACCCTACAAATTAAACAAACAGCCTAATATACATATGCAAATATTAATTCTTCAGTTGCTTAAGTAGCAAACTAGCCAAGAGTGGACCACGACACGCTGGCCACATGGGCAGCAAGTGGGTTATTCTTTACAGGGGTGGCCAAACTCAGTCCTCAAGAGCCAGTAACAGGTCAGGTTTTAATTGTACATCTCAAGCAAAATGACTGAGCCACTGATTAAGCACATACTGTAGTAAGAAATTTGGAAAAAAGTAATAACTTGGGTTCAACAAAGACCTTAAACTTTAGGAAGGCAGATTTTAATTATCTGAGGAACTAATCTACCAGGGATACATTGGGATGATTTTTCAGGCAGATAAATGGGCAGTCTTTAAAACATTGATAGAAAAGCACACTTATACTTTTTACCCAAGGCTATGCACTGATAACAGAAAAAAGTCTAAACCAATGTGGCTAAATAAATAAGTAGAGAGGAAATGGAAAAGAAGAGGCAGGCGTTTAGATTCTTGAAGTCTGAGGGGACAGAGACATTGTATCAGAATTATAAGGAATGTAACAAAAATTGCAAAAGGGCAATCAAATTAGCAAAAATGGATCATGAAAAAAGGGGTGCAATATAAAGTAAGATCAACCCTAAAAAGTTCTTTAAGTACCTTAATAACAAAAAAATCAGAAGAGAAAATATAGGACCCTTTCAGTGTGGGATGGTGTTAGGAGAAAGAGATTTATCCTGGTTCTGATGGCCTAGGCTCATAAGGCTTGAAATGGTTAATTTTTGAGTGCTGGCACAGAGAGTTTAATGTTTTAGTGAGTGCGTTGCCCCCATCCTCTCTCAGATGATGGTATATAAGTTTGTCTTGGGAGGAGGGAGAGAGGAACCTCGCCTGTGAAGAACAACGGCCGTGCCTTGTGTCCAGGAATATGCAGATAACATAAAACTGTAATCGCCGGGCATTTGTGCAAGGTCTGGGGGTTCTCTGGTGAAACCATTTGCGTGTGATAACCTGACGTCTAATACTGTCCACCGCCAAGTATTTAAATAAACTATACTTTACTAGCAGTTGCTGTTGGTGTATTCATGTGTGTTTAAGAGTGAGACCAGCAATTCGATCCTAAATATTGTTGTCTCTGTCAGTGAAATAAGTATTTCCCTGTCAATACAGATTGGCAGGCAGATGATTGGAGATAAGGAAAAAGCAGAGGTATTAAACAAATTCTTTGCCTCTGTTAACCAGGGAAGAATCTATTGCAATAGTAGTGCCGCAGGAGGAAGCCACAACCTCTATATTAATGAATAATTAGTTAACTGAGGAAGAAGTTCATAGGCTGCTTGATAACATTAAAGTAAATAAGGCACCTGGCCCTGATGGCATACATCCAACAGTTCTTAAGGAGCTAAATTCACTTATTTTATATTGCAGACACCTTACAATTTACACTGTTAAATTGCCCCCCCCCCTCTTTTGAAATTTTAGGCAGAATATGCCTCCCCTTTTCTAAGCCCATCTTGCTTGCTGGCATCTACCGCCCCCCTAAAGCCCCTCTACAATACCGGACTGATATCACCCAGTTTCTTGGCTCCATTTCCTCTCTGAATGAGAAGAGTGAGCAGCTAGTTCTTGGGGATTCTAACTTCAATTGGCTTGACCCTAAAATCCACAAAATCCAGATACAAATCAAATCGCTTAACCTATCGCAACTCATTTCCCAACCCACACGGACAAACCTGAAATCGCACAACCATTCCTTGCTTGACTGGATTCTCTCCTCAAATCCCAGCAGAATCCAATCCTCTGGCATCCTTCCTGACATTTTCAGTGACCATGCAATAGTGTACTGTGTAAGGAAAATTAAACCGCCCCAATCAAGCCCTTTAACCCACAAAAGTTTCTGGATGACCTTACCAACTGCCCTTGGCACAGAATCGATTTAATTCCCGACCCTGATTCTGCGCTCGACTATTTCCAGTCAGAGTTCTTAAAACTCTGTGATACCCAAGCTCCACTACGCATAATAAGGGTACGGGGTGCCCACCTTCCATGGGTTACACCTGACCTTATAGCACTCTCCCAGTTCAGGGATGCCTTGTGGAAAAGCTACAAAGTAACTGGCACTACCAAGGATCTCAATCACTACAGATGCCTGCGGAACATGTGCACAAGGCGCACAAGGCATGCAAAAGCACAAGATTACTCTGACAATCTCCTCCAGAATACATCAAACCCAGCTAACTTCTGGAAGGTTATCAACAACATATTCCAGCCTTCTAACCATCAACAGCCAAGTAATATCACTAAGGGGGATATTACTCTGACAAACCCCACCGACACTGCAAATGCATTCAATGATTACTTTGTGGGGTGTGCTACTAACTTATTAGCGAAACGCAACCCAAACCACAAACCTGAATCTCATCCTGAGAGTACCCATATAGCCCTACCCCCTCTCAACACTGCCCACAATTTTCAATTTGGCCCAGTACCCGAAGAGGAGATTACACAAGTGCTCCTCAAATTAAAACTAAGCAGCCAATGTGGACCTGACCTACTACAATCTAGGTTCCTAAGACTTGGTGCCCCAGCAATTGCCAAACCAATTGCTTCCATAGTCAACTACAGCTAAACCCCGTTATAACGCGGGTCTCGGGGTCCACCCCGAGACCACCGCGTTACTAACGGGGTCGCGAGAAAAAAAAATGGCCGCCGCGCTTTAGCGCATATTCATCCCGCGGGACAGGAGATGGGAGCGGGCATGTCCCTCCGCTCCCCGCTTCCCCCTGTCACCGCGGGACAGGCCGCGGGGCAGGAGATGGGAGCGGGGATGTCCCTCCTGTCCCCGCTTCCCCCTGTCACCGCGGGACAGGCCGCGGGGCAGGAGATGGGAGCGGGGATGTCCCTCCTGTCCCCGCTTCCCCCTGTCACCGTGTGACAGGCCGCGGGGCAGGAGATGGGAGCGGGGATGTCCCTCCTGTCCCCGCTTCCCCCTGTCACCGTGTGACAGGCCGCGGGGCAGGAGATGGGAGCGGGGATGTCCCTCCTGTCCCCGCTTCCCCCTGTCACCGTGTGACAGGCCGCGGGGCAGGAGATGGGAGCGGGGATGTCCCTCCTGTCCCCGCTTCCCCCTGTCACCGTGTGACAGGCCGCGGGGCAGGAGATGGGAGCGGGGATGTCCCTCCTGTCC
>WSYH01006039.1:2994-40557 GCA_036426205.1 Ascaphus truei | reverse complement strand
CCACCCACCACCCCTTGCCCCCTCCTCCCAACCCCCCACTGCAGCCCCCCCACCCTCCACGAGGCTGCAGCCCCTCCCCCTGTAATACCTCTCCCCAGCCCAGAGGCTGTTGCACCCCCTCCCTCTTTCCCCCTTGCTGCATATACCACCTCCAGAGCCCAGACCGGAACGGAGAAGCAGGGAATTTAGAGGAGAGTCCCTGAGATGGAAAGCCCGCACCAGGGGCTGGAGCAGAAGAGGGCCCAAATGCAAATCGGCTACTCACCCACTTCCAGCGACGCGGACAGCGACCTTGAAAGCAACCTGGAGGAGGAGGGGGAAGCGGAGATGCAGGAGGCAGCCAATGCAGAGGAGCAGGCGGCCATTTTAGAACAGCCACCTAGCGAGACACAGGTGACCGTGGAAGAGCTCATAAGAGAGGGACGAGAGGCAGCAGAAACCCTCCTCCTCGATGACAAACTTGGGCAAACCATGGATCTGCTGGCCCAGCTGTGCGAGGAGATCAGCATGACCACCCACGCCAGCGAGGATGGTAACTAGTATCACTGCATGTCTGTCTAACCCTTTATTCCCAAACTAATGGCGTCTTTTAACATTTTCTCCATTAATGTAAGGAGCATAGGAGAGCGGATGAGACGTGCCAGAGTACTAACATTCCTTTCTTTACAGAAATGTGATGTGTATATGCTACAGGAATGTGCCTTACCTTTTTCTTGGTCCTACAGGCACCTGAGCGGGCAGTGGTCTCACGGCCCCTCCTACTGGTCTTGGGGGAACGGGTGCAGGAACGCGGATGTAGCCATTTTGATCCGGGGGGGGGGGGGTGTTTCACTGTTCATTCTGTCCATGAACTCGTCTGCGGCAGACTACTGGTCGTAGACGGTTCATGGGCAGGGGAGCCGATTAGGCTCATCAATGTGTACGCCGCCCCCCAGAAAAATGAGCGCTTGGAACTTTTCCAGCACCTTCGCCCTTGGCTTGCAACCTCCAGGGCAGTGGTGATGGGTGGGGATTTCAACTGCACGATTGAGGTGGGGGGGCGCGTGCCCCCCAGCAAATCAGCAAAGATAGATGTGACGTCCAGGCTACTCACGGCGATGATTGGGGAGGCATCCCTGAAGGACGTGGTGGGATCTATGGGAGCAGGCGCCGCAAACTACTCTTGGTGCCACCCAAATGGTTCCGTGCGTTCTCGGATTGACTTCCTGTTCACCACCAAGCAGGTACAGCACAGACAGTACTCCATGGTCGCAGCACATTTCTCTGACCACAGAGCCATTCATCTCCAGGGGCGCCTGGGAGGAGGTTTCCCCCCAGGGCCAGGATCCTGGAAGCTGAACTGCGCACTGCTGGAAAGGGAGGAGATCATGGAGGAGCTGAGAACAGCATACACAGCATGGAAAGAAGAAAAGGCCTGTTTCCCCAGCACTGCAGAGTGGTGGGAATTCACGAAGATAAGGATCCGCTGCTTCCTGCAGGCAAAGGGCAGACGCCTTGCATGTGAGAGGAAGGGGGAGTTCGAGGGCCTGCAGCGCAAGCTGCAGTCCCTGCATGACCTCAAACGCTGCGGATGGAACGTGGATGACGACCTGGAGGAAACCAAGGAGAGCCTGCAAAAGCACTTTGAGGAGGAATCCAGACGAATCATCTTCCGTTCCAAGGTGGAGAACCTTGAGAGGGGGGAGAAATGCAATGCCTTCTTCTTCAAGAGACTCCACTCCGCCGACACGCCCCTGAGGGAGCTGCGAGACTAAGATGGCAACGTGCAGCAGGGGAAGGAGGAAGTCATGGGAGTCGTGAAAGATTTCTATGAAGACCTCTACTCCCCAAAAGCATCAGACCGAGACCAGGCTGCCAAATTCCTGTCAGGGATTACAAACACCATCGACCCGGCAGGAAAAGCAGCCATGAACGCCCCCCTGACGCTGGAGGAGCTCCACGCTGCAACCAAATCCTTTAAGACGGGTAGGACGCCGGGCGGAGATGGTATCCCAGCTGAGTTATACACGAAGCTGTGGGACCTGATCAGCCCGGACCTGCTCGAGCTTTACAGGGAAATGGAAGCAGAAGGTAGGATGCCCCCAACGCTGAGGGAAGGAATGCTGATGCTCTTGTACAAACGGAAGGGGGAGAGGTGCGACCTCAAGACCTGGTGTCCCATCTCGATCCTGAACGCGGATTACAAGATCCTAGCAAAAGTCCTAGCGAACAGACTGAAGAAGGTCATCAGCCAGATCATCCACCCAGACCCTTCAGCCAGATCATCCCCCTTATCCCCTTCACCCTCTCATCCCCTCTCTCCCCTTCATCCTCTCATCCCCCCTCCCTTTATCCTCTCTCATCCCCCCCTTCATCCTCTCATCCCCCCCTTCATCCTCTCATCCCCCCCTCCCTTAATCCTCTCTCACCCCTGTCGTGGCTGTCGTGGGTTCCTGAACCAATGTGATATCCAGTTCGAATTGATGCCATCTCACTTCCTTTCCCAGCGGTCCAAGGTGGCCTATATCATATCGCTGCTAGTGTTCGACGCCTTGGCCTGGGCCTCACCCATCTGGGAGCAAAGACCGGACCTCACAGGGCGACATAGCCCTTTTCATCACAGAATTCCGCAACGTATTCGACACACCCGGGCGCAAGGTAACAGCTGCTTCTTCTCTGTTTCATATATCCCAAGGCAGTCGTCTGGTGACCCGGTACGTGGTCGAATTTCGGACCGTAGAGGCTGAGACCGGCTGGAACGATCAGGCATTGCTGGCGGCATTCTGGCAAGGCCTCCCAGAGAATATTAAAGCTGAACTCGCTGCCCAGGATCGCCCCACGGAGCTTGAGGAGCTCATCGGATTATGCATCCGAGTGGATTTGAGGCTTCAGGAGGGAAGGGCCGAGAGAGCTCGACGCAAGCCAGGTACGCAGTCTTCCCGCAACTTCTACGCAGGCCCCTTTAAACCTCCGCTTTCTGACCTAGGGGAACCCATGCAGCTCGCAGGCAACAAATTATTGCCAGGAGAGAAGCCGCACAGACATGATGCCGGACTCTGCCTGTATTGAGGAAATGCTGGGCACCAGGTACTCACCTGCCCCCACAAGTCGGGAAAGGCCAAATCCCAGTGAGAGCCGGGAGGATCTCACTGGGAACTATGTTTGCCTCTCCTCCACAAACGTCAATCAGGCTTTTGATACCCATCACCCTAACCGGCGACACCTTCAAGGCCACCACTCGTGCCTTTCTGGACTCTGGGTCAGGTGGGAATTTCATCAATCTGGGTTTTGCGGAAAATAAAAAAATTCCGCTGGTGCGCAAAAGTCACCCAGTCAGCCTGGAGGCTAATGACGACTGTCCCTTACAACCAGCTTTTATTACGCTGCAAACTATCACCTTTCAATTACAGATCAGAAAGGACCACACCGAGTCAATCCAATTGGACGTCATTCATACGCCTACCGTGGACGTTATTCTAGGACTCCCATGGCTCCAGCAACGCCACTCTCGGATCGACTGGACAGAAGTGCAACCGTTTCAATGGAGTCCTTACTGCTCCCAGAATTGTTCCTCACCATCCAAATCCCTATGCAGGGTCTCAATACCTGAACAGGTAACCTCTCTTCTACCTAAAATGTATACCGAATTTCAGGATGACTTCAACAAGGCTCAATCTGAGGAGTTGCCACCCCACCAGTCTTTCGATTGCCCCATCGACCTTCTGCCCGGCTCTGTGCCCACGCGATGCTGTTCCTACCCACTTTCTTCTCCTGAGACCAAAGCCATGAAGGAGTATATCCAGGACAATCTACAGAGGTTTTATTCGGAAGTCCTCGTCTCCGGCAGGTGCTGGGTTCTTCTTTGTTAAGAAGGACGGATCTCTCAGACCGTGTATTGACTATCGGGGGCTTAATAAAATTACAATAAAAAACCTGTATCCGTTACCCCTTATTACCGAATTTTTTGACAGGCTACAGGGTTCCACCATTTTTACTAAATTGGACTTACGGGGAGCTTATAACCTGGTAAGAATCCAACAAGGGGATGAGTGGAAGACGGCCTTTAGTACTCGGGATGGCCATTATTAATACCTGGTCATACCGTTTGGACTGTATAATGGTCCCGCTGTATTCAAGGATTTTATCAACAAATATTTTAGGGATCTTCTTGACCAATTCGTCATTGTATATTTGGATGACATACTTATCTTCTCCAAAACAATCCGTGATCATCCTGGCCATGTCAAACAGGTTCTCCAACATCTCCGACAGAATCACCTCTTCGCAAAATTGGAGAAATGTCTGTTTCACCAGACCACGACGTCCTTCCTTGGCTACATCATCTCTGACACCGGCCTAGCAATGGATCCAGCCAAGGTTAAAGCGGTATTGGATTTTTGGATTGGCCTCAGCCCACAACCCTGAAAGCCGCATAATGGTTCCTGGGATTCGCCAACTATTATCCTAGGTTCATTGAGAACGTCCTTCCGTAGTGGCGCCCATTACAGTATTGACGAAGAAGGGAGCCGACGCAGCGCTGTGGCCTCCGGCGGCCATCCACGCTTTCGAGAAGTTGAAAAATGCCTTTGTCTCAGCTCCGGTGCTGTGCACCCCGATCCTGGATTACCCTTTACCTGTGAGGTGGACGCTTCAGATGTCGGAGCTGGAGCCATCTTGTCCCAAAGGAAGTCTCCGCAAGCCAAATTGCACTCTTGTGCCTTCTTCTCCAAAAAATTCTCGTCTGCCGAACAGAACTATGACATAACAATCGTGAATTTTTGGCCATTCAAATGGCTTTGGAATAATCGCGACATTTACTCGAGGGCACCGAAAATCCAGTTACTATTCTCACAGATCATAAGAATCTCATCTACACACTCGCTGCTTGGGATCATGACAAGCACGGTGGTCCCTTTTCTTCTTCCGCTTTAATTTCATAATTTCTTTCATACCCAGCTCCAAAAATGTGAAGGCAGACGCCCTCTCTCGTCAATTTCTAGTAGAAGACAATGTCAACGACCGAGAGGAAACCATACTCCCTCCATCATGTATAATCTCTGCCAATACTTTCGACTCATTGGAAGACATCGCGCAGGCCCAGTCCCAGGTTCCGGAGGGTCTCCAAGTTCCAGGGGGACATCTCTTTACCACACCTGCCTCAAACACCCTGCTGCCCTGCTATTGCCTTGTCTGACCTTGTATAGCTTCTCTTGCTCCTGTTTGACCTCAGCTAGTACCTGGACCTCCGCCTTCTCTGACCCCTGGACTTGGCTTGCATTTGGACTTCTATATTCCTAGACCCCGGCACCGCTCAACGACTATCTGATCTCTCCTATCCTTGACCACGGCAAGTACCACGACCATTCTGTCTTCTCCTATCCTGACCCGGCTACACGACCTTCACTCTGCACTTGGTTTCTCAGTTGCAAGTCGGTGGTTACTAACATCCCCACCTCAGCCTCGCGGTCCTGTTTGTGGTGAGCTCCCGTTACAAAATGCCAGGCAAAAGGGAATAGCCAGAGGAAATTTTTTCCAAGTTTTTTCTCACCATGTTTCCAAAATAGCTTAAAGAAACTCAGGTGTTGCTTTCTGTAAGAAATCAGTTGCCCAACTGTACACCTCACAGATGTCACTGCCATATAAATATCTCTCCATATTATTGCCATATAAATGACGTGCATCACTAATGGTGTTTACAAAACTCTATGGGGGACAGTCCCTGCTCGAACAAATGTATAAAATGTGAAAGTGATCAACTCATATGCCCTACTAAATTGGACCCTATATTAACGTGATGAGTATATATAACAGTTATTGTAGGTAGGGTGCAGCACTGATAACTTCATGCTAAATGTTCCAAATAAAAAGTAAAATAAGACATTTCCATGCAAGGAAAGAAGTTCTCTGGGAAGCACACCATACTATACATTTAATCTAACTTCCTACAATTAAGGCCCATCACTCTAACAAATAATACAAACAGAAGTAAGAAGAGGAAGCAGCACAGAGGCGTATCAGTGTGGGTTACTCTCATGAGTAGGATATGCAGGAATAGATGCAGAGTAATAGATAGGGGCTAACTCCGATTGGTAATCAATACCAGCACAGGGATAATTGTATGGCTCCCTGTGTGTATGCTGAATCGCTAACGGGGCTCGAAATACAGAGCTCACACAGCTGGTTAAATACAGGCATACCCCGCATTAGCGTACGCAATGGGACCGGAGCATGTATATAAAGCAAAATTGTACTTAAAGTGAAGAACTGCCCTTTTCCCACTTACCGATGCATGTATTGTACTGCAATCGTCATATATGTGCAGAACTGATATAAATAACGCATTTGTAACAGGCTCTATAATCTCCCCGCTTGCGCACAGCTTCGTTACAGGTAGGGAGCCGGTATTGCTGTTCAGGACGTGCTGACAGGCGCATGCGCGAGCTGCCGTTTGCCTATTGGGTGATATGTCCTTACTCGTGAGTGTACTTAAAGTGAGTGTCCTTAAACTGGGGTATGCCTGTAACAGCATATCTCTAGCAATCTCTAGCACAGCAGATGTGTGTGTGTGTATATATATATTGGTTAGAATGATTTCAGCCTGAAAACTGGAGAGTATTTCAGACGCTTGCGCCTGATGTGTGCTCACACCCTCTGAAGAAGTCGCAGCATGCGCCGAAATGCGTAAGGAGACCCTGCAATTGGACACTACATCATTAAGCGGCGACACGCTCGTGGCCGGAGCGTGTTGTTCATTTTACTCAGGCTGTCAGTAGTATCTGCCCAGTTACATCGGGGCATCGGACGTTTCCCACCGCCTGGCGGGAGAGCTGCACCGAGAGAGCAGTGGATGCAGTCGGTTGGCGGTTCCATATCTTCGTGGTGGTGATGTTTATATTCACTAACGCTTGTTTTTAATGTTCAAATTGCTAGAATGCCTTTTTCCATTATCCACCCCCTTCCCTTATATTAAATTACTTAATACGCTATGGGGTTGCGCTCTCTCTTTATATATATATATATATATATATATATATATATATATATATATAAAACATAATACTGAGTTAAGTTATGGTGAGTAAAAAAAGTGACAAAAACCCTCCACAGGAAAGCAAATATGCAAATATGAAAATATGCATACAGCTATATTTGCATATATATATATATATATAATGGTGAAGGGGTTAACCAGGCTCACTAATAAAGGTTAAGACCACATGGTTACCCCTGATCCATGTGTTGAGGTCCTAGAGTGTCAGCTCTTGGACCCAGATGTCTTCAATGCATTACTGTGATGGTGTGCAAATTATGCGACATTAAAGATTTCTGTGTTTGCCTTTCCTGGGGTGCTGGGACCGGGAGATTTCTAGGCTGTAAGTTTCAAGGTGGGTTTGTCGGAGAAAGTCTTTACAGAATGTGGCTATGTATCGGGGTTCCGGCGTTATGGGATACCCCAGGAGTTGGATCCGAGAGTCGAGTGAGATACAGCTAAGCACATTGCTCTGGTCAAACTCTGACTCTGAAAGCGCTATTACGACTCACCGCCAGGATTCCTGCTGCAGCATCATCCAGACAAGGTAAATGGGCTAATGTATAACTGCAATCATACAGGGAGTCCCTATTATAAGGAGGTGTCCCTAGTATAAGGAGGGGTACCCAGACACATGCCCAGGTACCCTGACCCTGGTATAAGGGTTCAATGGGTGCTCCAGCTATGTGATAAAGCCGAGCAAGGTTTATTGTGTGAACAAAGTTTTAAAAGTTATTTCTAAAGTGTGCCAAGAATGAGGCTAGTGAGTGTAGGCAAGTTATACGCTCACTCCATCCCTGACACCAGAATAGGGACTTACACATTTCATCACACAAAAGACAGGACACGGTACGTTTTATTAAAGAGTTATGTTTAATAGGTATATGTACTGCTAACCTGTAAATGAACTGTGGGATTTCCAAGTCATGGCTTCCGAGAGACCAGATGGCTGCCAAGCTTGGTGCCTATGGGTCTATGCGGAGTCCGGACTTGCAAGTCTCAGGGATGCCAAGGTGTTAGAACAGGAGAGGTACTGCAGTTCTGCTTGAGAAAGCACATCCTGGGCTAACACAGGACTATCTGGCCAACATTTGCCAGAACCCAGACTCTGTGGAGCCTGGACAGCGGGTGGGCTCAGTATGCAAAGAGGCAGAGGGGCCAGGTTGGCACATGCCCCTTTACAGACTGATAAAAGGTGCCCACCCGGCTTTACAATACCGGCAAATTGGTGATTGGCTGGCAGGAGAATTCCCATGCTCTGATAGGCTGTAGAGGTTTGTGAAGGAGACCCTGAAACCCATAAGGAGACTTGCAGCCAATCAGGAGCGCAGATTCCAAGCAGCAAACCAACAGCGGCAAATTCAAAGATGCTCTGTACTGAATAGACGCGAGCCGGCTTCAAGATTTTGACTCAAGAATTGTTTCAAGTCCCGCTTTTGAAAACGTAGCAATCGTGGCTGGCATTGCATGCCAAAATCAGTTGCAGGACTTTCGTGAGTACCTCCCGGTCTTTGGAAAGGGCTCCTACAGAGGTCATTTTTGTGAATTTCGTTTAGGGGATAGATTTATTCGTTAGCCCCGTTCCCAGTAAGTGTGTTAACCGTGTAAATTGTGTTACATTGTGTGTATGTCTTTTCCTGAAATAAATAACAATTTATTTTACCTCCTTGCTTTGCTCAATCAATGATCCCGGTATAAAAAGGTGTTGATATACCTGGTCTCCCTTACAATATACCATACACATTTTAAGTTATGGTGGGTGAAAAAGGCGACATAAAACCTCCATCGTTAGCATATAGCCAATAAAGAATATCACTTGTGAGCACATTCACATGTCTTAGACAGGTCTGCAACCCTGCCTTTCACTATTATCACCTCGCATACGGTGTTCCGACTGCAGCAAGGGATTCTGGGATTCTGGCACGGTATGCTAGGTGATAAATACTGTGCTATATGAATGCACACACAGCTGTCTCTTACACATTCATATGTACAATGTAATTCCATCCCTATATACCAATATTGAATACATAGTAGCCACACGCATGGACAGAAATGCAACACCCTCTTACATTTCAACACCTAACCACACCCTTGTTATACACCCCCCTCCACACACACCTTTTGTAAAGCTCTGTATACACGGTGGGCGCTTAATTAATTAATATTTACACACGCACACACAGACACATATACACACACATATACACATACATACACACACACACATTCTCTTACAGCACAAGTATTCAGGGACCGTTTAACACCTCCTCAGGTCATACATTGCATACTGCACAGAGGGGAGTGAAGCCTTCACCCACAGATGCTTTGTTTCAAGAAAGCTTTTTGGTTGAATCAAAAGTACCATCGCCGGAAGAAGAGATCAGTGCATCTCGAAAGTTCACACAAATAAAAGCATTTTGTTAGCCACAGAACGGGATTGACTATCTGTTTTTGATTTTAAAACCCAAAAATGTTCGGGACACTAAATGGGTAAAGGCAGGACAAATAGGTTATCTTGTTAGTCCGGGTGCTAGCAGGGCAGCCGGGATCACCAGCCAGCAACAAAAATAGATAGAAATCCGCAGCACTCACACATAGATGTCAAAAATAAAAAGGTTTAATACATCAAACAAGCATCGGGGGTAAATCCAAGAAGAATGGAGCGACGTATCGGATCTCCCGGTCCGTTATACACACACATCTGCTGTGCTAGGGATAGGCTGTTATTTAACCAGCTGTGTGAGCTCTGTATTTCGAGCCCCGTTAGCGATTCAGCATACACACAGGGAGCCATACAATTATCCCTGTGCTGGTATTGATTACCAATCGGAGTTAGCCCCTATCTATTACTCTGCATCTATTCCTGCATATCCTGCTCATGAGAGTAACCCACACTGATACGCCTCTGTGCTGCTTCCTCTTCTTACTTCTGTTTGTATTATTTGTTAGAGTGATGGGCCTTAATTGTAGGAAGTTAGATTAAATGTATGGTGTGGTGTGCTTCCCAGAGAACTTCTTTCATTGCATGGAAATGTCTCTTTTCACAGTCTCTCCTTAGACTAAAAGTGTACTAATGGCAATGACATGCTTAGGGGTTAAATATGGGTGAATGATGTATTAATCCAATAATTACACGTAGACACCTATACTGGCCAGTGATAAGTAACGTTAGTGAGTTTGGGCATTCCCTCTCCCTGAAGCTAGTTTAGCAAAGGAGGCAGTTTAAGTCCCACGATATAAAAGACAAGTCCTGTGCAGAGTTCGGTTGTGGAAGAGTTCTACGATTCTGAGAGGTGAAGCAGGGACAGAAGCAGCTTGAGCAGTATCGCTAGGTAGTCAAGGGCAAATTTTCCAGAAGGTTAGCCATTTATGAGGTGGACAGGACAGTAGGAGACCAGTGAGAAACATAGAGTAATACTTTTCTGCTGTGGTGGGGAAGGGGTTAACTGGGCTTATAATAACATTCAGGTCCACTTGGTTAACCCTGACCCGTGTGTTAGGGTCTTAGAGTGTCAGCTCTGGGACCCAGATGTCAAAAATGTATGACTGCAACTGTATACTGATTTTGCGACATTAAAGAATGATGTGATTTTATTTCCTTTCCGGGGATGCTGGGATCGGGAGATTTCTATGCTGTAAGTTTCAGGGTGGGTTTGGTGGAGAAAGTCTTTGCAGAATGCGTCTATGTAGCGGGGTTCCGGGTTATGGGATACCCCAAAAGTTGTATACAGAGATTGAGTGATATCCTCTGATACAGCTAAGCGCATTACTCTGCCAACCTTGTACCCTGAAAACGCTCTTACGACTCACTGCCAGAGTCCCTGCTGCAGCATCTTCCAGACAAGATAAATGGGTATGAAGGGGTTAAAAGATATCTGCAGGTATACACAGAGTCCTTAGTATAGCATGGGGCTCCCCAGTATAGCAGAGGTACCCACATACTGTACATGCCCAGGTATCCTGAGCCTAGAGTAGGGGTTCAGGAAGGTGCTCACGCTAAGGTTATGAAGCTGAGCAGATTTGCAGTGTTTAAAAGTATGTTTCTAATGTGTGCCAGGAATGAGGCTAGTGATTAGTAGAGGATATACACTCCATCCATGCATGACACCAGATTAGGAACTCATAACTTGCACGCAGCAGACAGGACACCACATCTTTTATTAAACGGGAATAGTTTAATATGTATAGATATTGCTGACCTGTATATGAGCTGAGGGCTTTCTAAGTTATAGACTCTGGAAGGCACAGATGGTTACCAGGGGCCATACTTGAAAGGGCTCAGAGATGCCTAGGTGTGAGGCCATATGGGCCCTGCCATTATTATAGAGCACCCATATCCTGGCATGAAACAAGGCAAACTAACACCCTTTGCTAAACAGCCAGCCGCTGTGGAGCCTCGCACCGTGGGGGGGGGCGAAGGGGCAGAGGGGGCTATTTCACGTGCCCGGGGAAAAGGCTCAGGGGTGGGAAACCTTGTATGAGTGTTTTAGATTGGTCGTTATGCGGTTGCTAAGGTTTTTTGATTGGGCTGCAGGTTTTCTGGGACCTGGACACCAGAGGTTTGAAAAGCCCTGACACAGGTCAGATTCTTCTGTTCTAAGAGTTCCATCAAAGAGTTTCATCAGTTCCATCTTGTGTGATTCACCTGAGATTCAGTCCCACTGGAGAAGTGGCCTGGAATATTTTGCTGTGTGTTTGCAATTGGGAAAGATTTGTTTTATTTTCCCAGTTTTCCAAAGTAAGTGTGTCTTTTTACTGTATTTTTGTGTAACATTGTTGTGTGCGTTCATTAGGTGAATAAACGCAATTTATTTTTATCTCTCTGCTTGCTCAATCAATGATCCCGGTAATTAAAAGTGGTAATAAGCTGGTCTTACCATGACATCTGCTGACCCATTTTGAGTTACATATGGCATGTACTACTAATTCCTTATGTCCTTGGATTCTAACGGAAGCTGCGGGTCTCAAGACCATGTTGGGATCAGGATTTGTATGCGAGGGTTTGAGTAGTGAGGTGTGGAACGCTGGGTGAATTGTCCATGAAGAAGTTAAATGCAGACGGTAGGCCAACGGATGAATCATTTTCTCAATGACGAAGGGGGCAACAAATTTAGGAGCAAATTTTCCAGGGCTGTTGCTCAGCGGCAAATCCCAGGTAGAGAGCCATACTCTGTCACCCAGATGGTACTTAGACGCGGGCATCTGGTGATGATCACAGAAAGCCTTATACTTGGCTTATACCTGGTTTATACCTTAATCTTACTGAGAAGACCATGCAACCGGTATACCTCTTTCAAGAAGATCTGAGCCACGCTTTGAGCAGTAGGTAATCGAGGAAGGGACACAAAAATGAGCCAATTTCTAAAACTAATGTATGATAGTCAAAATTACTCAGAAGAGGGTAAACCCCTCAGAAGAGGGTAGTTCCACAATGAAATCCATAGACATACTGGTCCATGGTTGAGAGGAACTGTCAATAGGTTGTAACAATCATACAGGGCGCTGTCGTGCTTGCTTCATTCATGCACAAGTCTCACATTGTCAGGAGTGCAGGGGGGAAATCCATAGGGAGAGTCTGAAGGATCTGAAGACGGGCAGGAACAGAGGAGAAAGCTGGATGCAAGCTACTGGACACAGGATACAACTGCACTCTGGATACAGGACTATCAACAGGGTAGAGCAGGTCTTGAGCAGTATTAAAGTAAGGGCTGGAGAAAGGCAAACTAAATGAAATAACTTGTTTATTCATTAAGGCATAAATACTAGTAAAACAAAAACAAGGACAGGGGGTAGTAAATATTGTTGAAAACCGGAAGAGGGGCACAAGAAACTGGGGCAACACGACCTGCTCCAGCCAGGTAGGACGTTTGTTGAGAAGCCAAGAGTTTTGTGGGCTGTTCCTTCTTATAGGCCCATGATGTCACGGGTTGCAGCACAGCTGACTGCTAAAGAGCTGCCTGAATGAAGCAGTTTCTAAGCGTGGGTCCTGCCACACATGTACGAATAAACTGAGCCACGTCATGTGGGAGCTGTGGCCACCAAAATGTTGTCTGAGCAAGTCCAAGGTCTTTGAGATCCCCTTGAGATCCGTCCGCTGGTAGATCATGGTACCACTGAAGAATTTGCAGATGTAATGCCTTAGTAGGAATATATAGTCTATTTTTATACCATAAGCATTTACTCTGAGTCCCAAAGTTACGTGTCTGGTTATGTTGTATCCTCCTAGAAAAGATATTACATTCAATAGCTCGTCTGACCTTATGAAGAAACTTGTCACCTATTTCCTGTAGGACTCGACCTGAAGGAAGGACCAGCTCAGAAGAAGTCTGTGCACATGCTGGGGGGTCTTTACGTGAGAGAATTACTATTGTTCTTTCCTGGTTTATAGGTTATTGAAATGGAAACGGGAGAAGTATAAGGCCAATGGGCTAACCGCTGGTTGGGCAGCGAGCTGTTCGTAATTGTGTGAGGTTCTTCCAATCTGTTCATACTTCAACGTCCTCTTCAGTCCCTTCGAATAGGTGTCTCCATTCAAGAATGCCGGATAGCTAGCAGCTCTTTCTCCATAATAGTATAATTAATTTTGGTGCTGGAATCCCTAGGAGAGCGTTGGGATAGAACTACTCCAATAGCAGAATTTGAGGCGTCAGCCACCATGATAAAGGGTTGCTGAGGATCAGGGTGCATAAATACAGGTGATGTGGTTGATTTTTCTTTTTAAGTCCAGAAATGTGGTCTTGGCTATGAATCCCCACGAAAAGGGAACATGTTTCCGAAGAAGATGTGTGAGCGGGAGAACCATGTGAGGATTTCTGGTACCAACAGGGATGTCTCCAGACTTCTCTGGGTGCACCAACATGGCTGCCAATACAGGAAGTCAGCCTCTGGTTGAAATGGCCATTGCTTGCACCCTTTATAAGCCTCTTAGTCCACTCTGTCTTTCCCTGTGCAAGGTTCTCTTTACCTTGCTCCTGCTGGAACCCTTATCTGCAGTTTTGCCTATCCCCTAGTAAACAGGGGATCCTGAGTTCAAATCTCAGCAGTGCCTTGTCTCTTTAAAGGATAGTGCTTTTCAAGTTCACCTTGATAAAGCGCTGCGGTGTGAAACGTGTAGGTGGGAGATATGCCTCTGGTTTTTAAAGTGACCCAATACATTTCTTTTTTTATATACGGGAGCACACTTCTCTGCATTCTTTTTTCTCAATATATTCCTTTTGTAGTGATCCGCTTTTTCTTAAATCACATGTGCATCTATTCCATGCGGAGTGCACACGCAGTGCCCTAGGGCGCATGGGATTGAAGTTTGGATGCTGCACTACTCAAGTGAGTCCTGTCACGGGAGACCAGGTTTCACAACACCTTTGTATACCGGGATCATTAATTGAGCAAAGCAAGGAGGTAAAATAAATTGTAATTTATTTCAGGAAAAGACACACACACAATGTAACACAATTTACATGGTTAACACACTTACTGGGAATGGGATAACAAATAAATCTATCCTTTAAACGAATTTCACAAAAATGATCACTGTAGGAGCCCTTTCCAAAGACCGGGGGGTACTCACGAAAGTCCTGGAGCTGATTTCGGTATGCAATGCCAGCCACGACCACTACGTTCTCAAAAGCGGGACTTAAAAAAACTCTTGAGTCAAAATACTTGAAGCCGGCTGGGGTCTATTCAGTACAGAGCATCTTTAAATTTGCCGCTGTTGGTTTGGCGCTTGGAATCTGCGCTCCTGATTGGCTGCAATCTCCTTATGGGTTTCAGGGTCCCATTCACAAACCTCTATCTACAGCCTATCAGAGCATGGGAATTTTTCTGCCAGCCAATCACCGATTTGCCGGTATTGTAAAGTCGGGTGGGTACCTTTTTTTATTCTGCAAAGGGCATGCGCCAACCTGGCACCTCTGCCTCATTGCATACTGAGCCCACCCGCTGTCCAGGCTCCACAGAGTCTGGGTTCTGGCAAATGGTGGCCAGATAGCCCTGTGTTACCCCAGGATGCGGGTACTCAAGTAGAACTGCAGTACCTCTCCTGTTCTAACACCATGGCATCCCTGAGGCTTTCAAGTCCAGACCCATAGGCACCAAGCTTGGTAGGCATCTGGTCCTTTGGAATCCAGACTTGGAAATCCCACAGTTCATTCACAGGTTTTCAATATACCTATTAAACACAACCCTTTTAATAAAATATACTGTGTCCTGTATCTTGTGTGATAAAATGTGTACGTCCCTATTCTGGTGTTAGGGATGGAGTGAGGGGATATACTGCCTACACTCACTAGCCTCATTCTTGGCACACTTAAGAAAATAACTTTTAAAACTTTTTACACAGAAGAAATCCCTCTCGGCTTTATCACATAGATGGAGCACCCCGAACCCCTATACCAGGTTTAGGGTACCTGGGCATGTATCTGGGCACCCCTCCTTATACTAGGCACCCCTCTTCATACTAGGGACCCCGCTTATGGTTGCAGGTATACATTAACCCCTTCATGCCCTTTTACCTTGTCTGGATGATGCTGCAGCAGGAATCCTGGCGGTGAGTCGTAAGAACGTTTTCAGGGTCAGAGTTTACGCGGACCAATGTGCTTGGCTGTATCTGAGAATCTCACTCGATTCCCGGATCCAACTTTTGGGGTATCCCATAACTGCAGAACCCCGTTACATAGACACATTCTGTGAAGACTTTCTCCGGCATACCCACCCTGAAACTTACAGCCTAGAAATCTCCTCGTCCCAGCACCCCAGGAAAGGCAAAACACAGAAAAATCTTTAATGTCGCATAATTTGCACACAGTCACAGTAATGCATTTCTGACACCTGGGTCCAAGAGCTGACACTCTAGGACCTCAACACATGGATCAGGGGTAACCAAGTGTTCTTAACCTTTATTTGTGAGCCTGGTTAACCCCTTCCCGTTACAAGTCCTTCTGTGATTACACAGCATAACTCAATCCCCCAGATGGCTGAAGAAAGGTATAGTCAATTTATACACGCTATTATTTCTGGACACTGGATGTGTTAACCTCTACTGCTGTGGATTGTGAGGTTATCCAGGTAAGCATTTTTTACCTACCCATTCAAGCATTATATGAATCTTAGGATACCCAAGGGTACTTTTTGTTGAAACATTTATGCTTTATGTTTATATATGTCATTAGTTAATTTTTCTGGACTTTGCCTATCTTTGACCCTGCCTTCGAACGTCTCTGCTTCTCTCCTGCCCTGACCTTGGAACTGTAACCACGATCATTCTGAATCGCTCTTGCCTCAACCTCAGAACTGTGACTTCAACTAAGCCGCTGCACGATCCCTGACCCAAGAACTGGGCCCCACTATTCTTACTCGTTGAGGATCCAGAGCCTAGGTACGACTCGGCGATACTCCCCACCTCTGTCTTGCGGATCTTATTTCTGGACAGTATGACGTACACAAATGTAACTCGTTACACAGGCCACGCAATGGACCCCGCAAAGGTAGAGAAGGCCGTGTCCCTGCAGGGCTATCTCCTGGGGACTCACTTCAAGCACCTGGCTATGTTGGATATGAAATTGGACCCCATCGCCTCCACCTTGCAAACCCTCACTACTTGATTTTTCTCTGCATCCCCTGCCGATTCCTCCGGTCCAGCAAGCGGCACCGATTCTGGTAGTTCTCAAGGAATCAACTGTTTCCAACCCTGAACATTATGTTGGCACCCCCTTGGCTGCAAGGGGTTCTTTAACCAGTGTCAGATCCATTTTGATTTGCAGACTCTGCGGCATTCATCCAGGCTTTCTGGAGAGTCTTCGACACTCCAGGTTTGGGCAACCACTGCTGAGGCCACCCTTAGGCGGATTCAACAAAGGAATCGCCCAGTGGGCTGCTACGCGGTTGAATTTCGGACATCCGACTGGAATGAGGGAGCCCTAAAATCTGCTTTCAGGCAAGGTCTCTCTGAAAGGCTCAAGGATAAACTTACCTGCAAAGGTTTCCCGGCAGACATAGAAGAGCTGATCGCCTTCGACATCCACATCATGGAAAGGCAACAGGAGCGGGGGCGTGATCACTGAATCCTGCTGGTCCTTCCGGAATTTCATCTTCCAATTCTTCCTGTACCAACTACTGATATAGCGGAACCTATGCAATTGGGGGGTATGTGGCTCATGGTGGAAGTGAAGCACCTCCGGCGGAATACTAGGCTGTGTCTTTACTGTGGTGAGAAGAGGCATATAGCTCAAACCTGACTGAAGAAGCCGGGGAAACGCCAATGTCTAGAGAAGGTGGGAGGATCTTCTCTGGGCACATCTAATTTCTGTCCTTCTTCCTCCTGCCATCTGATACCCATCCATCTCTCCTGGCAGGGGCGTTCCATGTCAATGCAAAGTAGAGTACCCCTGTCATCTGCTTGCAGCACCACTGATCTGGTGTGGACTAGAACTAAACACTAGCAAAACTAAGAGAGCGCAAAATCCAGGTTGCAGCAATCTATGTTCCAGGTAAAAGAGTTTCCAGCTAGAAACAGATAATGGGTACGCAAGCCTCCAGAAGAATGGCCACGCCAAGATAAAAAGCCAATTTAGTAGCGGCTGCCTATCCACATGACTTGGCTTGTCCAATCATAGTAAGGAAGCTACAGGATGCCCTGCATGGAACCCAGGTATAAGGCTGCATAGCTGAAAAAGGAGCATAAATAGAATTCGTGTGACTGAAAATCTATGTGTCTGTCCACAGTGATGCAGTAAAGTAGATTGCAACGTCAATTTCATATTTATAGCAGCAAGTATCCAATTTTGCACAGTGTTAATTGTTGCTGAACTAAAGGGTTTTTTGGAGGTTCACTCTAGGTAGACGGACAGACACTGGACAATGCAGAAGGAAGGGTCTAACTCTATTGGAGATCTTTACATTGTAACCTTTTTTGTCCTACCTTTAAAGATGTGGAATACTGCTGGAGTCTGTACTAGCCAGGAACCTGAGATCTACACCAGAAAGAACTTGGTTCCTCTAGCCACAAAGACTAGAGCTAGTAAGGATGATAACTTGATAGATTAGGATCTCAAGTTTATTGAAGGGTTGTCTAGAGCGGACAGAAAAACTAAAAGACGTTCAATGCCCGTGAATGTGTATTTGGGCAAAATAGATTTAGCTAAGGTCGCACCTCCAGCGGAAATATAGTTTTTGGGAATGCAGGCCAGGTACCAAGGGGCATAGGGCAGCGTCTTATGACCTGAGAGTGAAAGTCGCTAAACCCTCTTGAAACTTGTCTAAGACAGCCTCGAAAATAAGCTTTAGTAAGGTTTCTGATTTCCTGGAACTAGGGCAAGATCTGAACTCCTGAATGATTGCGTTATAGCAGTCGAACCAATGAGGTGTTTAGCAAAGAAAAATTGTGCCGTTACGAATCTAAACATGTTGCCATCCACATGGACTGTGGAAGACACTGCACAAAGTCCGCTATCGCCAAAAAGCAATTGATGATAATCCCTAATGGAAGACTCTAGCCTATAGAGAAAAAAGGCGAATGAAGGGGAACCATGGCTTGCATGGCCAGATGGGCTACATACAGGGCTGGAAAAATCCACTTGCCCACTCATCCGGGATGAGTGGAAAATCAGGGCAGACAAGTGAAGATACAGCCTCCTCTTCATTGGACTACATGGCTTAAAGGAGATAAACCAATGAAGGATGTGAAGGAGGCTTGCGCCCCACAATGCCTTGCATCTGCTGTTGCAGTCTGTCTCCTTTAAGTGCAAGGCATTTTGGGTCAAAATATCGAGGCTCTGGCAGTGTGACAGGCATTCTGCCCTCACGTTGCCTGCAGTTCAGCACCTTTAAGCCACATGGTCCAAAGAAAAGGAGGCTACATCTTTACCTTCAGGCTGGTTTATGTTGACGCTTGCTGCCTTATTGATCAAGGGTCTTTACTATTTGAGGGTGGAGGGTCTGTGAGTATGAAGGGGGGGTCTGTGTGGGTATGAAGTGGGGTCTATGTGAGTATGGAGCGGGGTCTGTGTGGTTATGAAAGGGGGTTCTCTGTGGGCATAAAGTGGGATATGTAGCTATGAAGGGGCATGTCTGTGTGGGTATAAAGGAAGGGGTGGGGTGGGCGGTGTGAGGATGAGGGGTAGACGAGTGACTTTAAAAATTAAAAAAATATATATATGTTAATGATATTTTTCCAGCCCATGGTATACAGTATCAGCACTATTGCCTTCACCTGGTCAGTTTTGATCTTGTGCAAGACCCATGGTAGACAAGACAGGGGAGGAAAGGCATATGAAAGTTCTAAGACCGCCCATGGAAACGATGAAGAGTCCATTTTCCATGACCCTTGAATCCAGACCTGTGATACGAACCTTGGAAATTGCACTGAGGATTAGGTCCTCAATAGGTCTTCATTCATCCTTCTAAATGTTTCTTCCATGAAAAGGCACGTGTCCCCCGTGAGAGGCAAAATGCTGAGGGTTAGCTTTTGGTCAGAGTGTGCATCTGCTATTTTGTTGGTCTCTCCCAGAACAAACATTGCTGAGAGATAAATCTGTCTAGAAAGATCAAATCTCTGGAGCAAGTGCTATATGTTGATATTGTTCATCTGGATTCAAGGGACTAGGAACTGAAGGGCGAGCTTGGCTGCTCTGAGTTCTAAATGATTTATACGGAGGCAAGAATAACTATGGACCAAATCCTGTGAACAGTCTCCTTTTGGGAGAATCCTCATCAAACTAAAAGAGACCCGTCAGGGGTTATCACAATCTCTGGAGGAGGTTCCAGAAGAGAACGAGGAGGGTGAAGACAAGTCAATTTTGGTTTTTTTTCTTTGAGAGCTGATCTAGACAGATTAGAGCTGACCAGCATGACCCTTGACATATGTGTTGTGCCAGAAAAAATTAGGATCGTTTGAACAGATAGGGAACTTGGTGAAACATCGGGCCAAAGGATAAGAATTTCCAACCAGGAATACTGCTAATGTCCTCAGCGTACTTCGATTTTTGTACATGATCTGCCCTAAGAATTCTTCTATGGATTGAAACTTTAGAGGAGGAACACTGAAAGAATGGGTATCTAACAGGAACCCTAGGTACTAGATAAATGTGTAGGTGTCGGTATGGATTTTTCTAGATTTATGGTAAACCCTAAATTCTCTAAGACGACAGTGTAAATGAGTTGCTTGACCAAAATATCTAGATGATTATGCCATCTATGTAAACAAGGCAGAGAAATCAATTGAGTCGAAGATGAGCCACCACTAGTCATAGTGAAGGTGTAGAGAGTGTTGGATAGTACAAAAACCCTAACTGTCCATTGATAGAACTGCCCATTCCACCAGAATCGATTTAATCTTCTGTGATTGGGATAAACTGGAATTTACTAAAAAGGCGCCTTCTAAATCTAATTTTACGCAGAAGGAATGGGGTGGAAATAACGTCAAAATGTCAGACAGATCATCCATTCTAAATATTTTGTACCTAATGAAATGGTTCAGCATTTTTACATTTAAAATTGGTCAAACAGAGCCACCTGGTTTCAGTACAGGAAAAATATGGCTTTTACCCAGAGGTTTGCTAAATCTATCCTGCCCAGGCAAAGAGCTAGAGAGAGGGCCAAGTTTAAACGAGTGCTGCAGTTTCTCAAGGAACATTTTTGAGGTGAGGTGATAGGGCCTTCTGTAACACTCTGAAGATCAACTTCTCTGAAGCAATCTCTTGCTATTGTGACAGTCTTCCTTCCAGAGACTTGGGGAAGCTGGAGACTTTCCCAGTCAGGGGCCGAGAATGAAGATGAAGTGCCAGCTAAGGCTCCTCACCTGATAGGGACCACCATTCTGATACAAAAAACCACAGGGGTTCCAACCACACAAAATGAATGACTACTAGACGTTGGGTATATGCCAAAAAATTGAAATTGTATTCTGAACATAAACATGTGCTACAAAACAACTCTGTGATCAGGTCGAAGAGATAAAAATACACAGGCAAGAGGTAGAAGGCTAAGGAAAAGAGAGGGGTGTGGCGGAAAGGGGGGGAATGTCACACACAGGGTAGAGAAAGGGATCAACCAAAGGGGAGGGAAATATGTAGTGAGTTGAGGGGGGCAACATTTCGGGGCAGAAACCCCTTGTTCAAGCCCGTTCCCACAGACCGAATGGGCCTATGTTACTTCCCTGCAATCCAACCACAGTTCTCCCTCAAATGGAATAAAAACAATATGTAACACACAAACGTATATACGGTCAGATAATTAGTGCACCATAGAATAGAATTAGTCAATAAATGAATCCACTCTGATATATATAAATGTGTAAATAACACCTCACACTTAGAAACTTCATCTGTCACTTGGCACAGAAATCAGAACAAGTGTTAATAAAGCAACATGTCAATATATCTATACCACTAGAGCAGGCCTGCACAACTCCAGTCCTCGAGGGCCGCAAACAGGCCAGATTTTCAGGATATCCCTACTTCAGCACAGCTGGCTCAATTTGACTGAGCCACTAATTGAGCCAGCTGTGCTGAAGTAGGGATATCCTGAAAACCTGGCCTGTTTGCGGCCCTCGAGGACTGGAGGTGTACAGGCCTGCACTAAAGAATAATAATAGGTGCCCAGACTATCAGGAATGCATCGGAGCTCCTTTAAAAGACAAGCAAGGAACAGACCCCATAACACAACCAATTCAGGCAAGTAAATCAGCAACAATACGTGTCCCTGGGTCAGTGTAGTCTGTCTGAGAGGTGACGCCGGTCTGCAGGGTCAGCTAGCAGGCTTTATGAAGCGTACAAAATTCCCTGGCATCATCAGTTGGCGTGGCTACCGCGGCTGCTCCCAGCACTTCACTGTGAGCGTCTGACGCCAGACGCTGATGCCTCTTGGGGAGTGTCCTGGATCTCTGCATGAAGTGCAGGAAAGCTGTGTGTTGCTTGCGACACCGCGCGCCAGCATCCTCAAGCATCCATGCTGCTATGGCAACCCGTTGTAGCCGGTTGCCACAGGAAGGGACAGGAGGAGAGAGGAATAAAAGTGTCAGATTCCTACTAAATATACTAGGTTGTGTTATTTGAAGGCAATGTGAACTAGAGATGGCAAGCAGATAAGGGACCCCCCAAACAGGGAACAAGAGAATCTTACACAGAGTGAGACCACAGCACTTAGGGTGACCCCCTACACCTTCCCATGGGTACTCCTGTGCGAAGGAGTTATAGATACAGTTCCAGCAGTGCCCAATGTTGTGCATGGACGGAATATATAGGGCAGAGGTGGGTGATGACTACTGGGCCAAGGATGGATCCATAGCATATATCGGACAGCGGAAGGTGGAAGGACGATCTCAGGGAGCCTTGGGTGCACACCTCGAAGATCGGGGACAATGGAACAACTTCCGTACCTAATGGTCTGTGGGGAAAATAGGAAGCCGGGTTATTAGAAAACTGTGGTTAGTTCCAGAACACTGGTGCAGGTGTACACCTGGACAACACAAATAATCGCTTGTGTACTAATAATGGGGAATAAATAAATAAACATAGGACTAAGAAGCAACAACTAAAGGTCCAGTTCTTTGTTCAACTCCCCTGGTGCCAGGGTGCCCAGTGTCCTAAACCACCTAGATTCCTTCTGTACCAGCTGGCGTATGAGGGTTTCCCCCCCGTCATTTTTTTTCAACATTATCAATACGTTGGAAACGGAGTTGGCTCACACCGTGCCCAGCGTGTGTGAAGTGGTGTGCCACAGGGGCCTCCACGTCACATCTGCGGGTGGCCGCTTTGTGCTTTCTGATGCTTTCCTTGACCAACTGGGTGGTCTCATCCACATACCCTAGTCCGCATGGGCACTTGATCAAATACACAGCATTGCGGGAGAGGCATGTTTGGGTTACCAGGGAAAGCCGCAGAGTAGCTACCGGTTACGTGTTTTGATTGTTACGTGTCTATGCACATGGTGCTAATGTAAGTGTGGATTACCACTGTTTTTATTGAATACATCAGTAGTGAACATACAATGTTGCACTAGAGTTGTTTCTGTTTTCATCAAGGGTTCGTTCCACTGATACCAGGGAGAGTATCCTAAGCAAGATCCCCCTGCAAACTACAGAGTCTTCATATTGTCTTCCAATGCTGTTATTTGACTGGGAGAATGTGAGTTCTTAATCTCGATCCCCATATACATTGTTACAGGTGTTTAGGATATATTACACTACTGTATATATTACACTATTATTTATTTCATTCCCTTTACATGGTGAAATTCTGCGCTCCCCACAAGCTTCTTCCAAACCATCCAGGAGTTGGCAGGCACAGGATCCAAACACAAGTTAGCACGGATAGCAGAACAGCTGTCAGGACACCTTGGCAATCAAGTACTATGATAGTGATTATCGTATTCAGCTGTGCTCCTTGTCTTGGATTGGCTCTACAATAAAGAGTCAATCATCTGCTGATGCTGTGTACCTCTCATCCGATTGGTTCACTAACTTTTATATACTCAGCAACCCCTGCTCCAAATTGGCTGACGAAGTGCTGACCACAAGCTTCTGCTTGCTGTACCCTGCCTTGACTTTCATTCCCGTTACCTTGACCACGGGCCCCTACCCTACTTCCTGGACCTCTACAACCCTCGACCTCGGCTTGGATATCTACCACTCTACCTTCTACTACCCTTGACCTTGGCTAAGTGACCTCAACTATCATCCAGTCTCCTACTCTCGACCACGGCGAGTATGTCTACTACCTTACTTTTCCAAACCCTGACCCGGCTACACGATGACGAACCTGCACACCGGACATGGCCTCTTGGCTTCAGGTCGTTGTTTACAAATCCCCACCTCGGTCTCGTGATCCCGTCTTGTTTTTGGCGAGCACTCGTTGCATATATGACTCTGTGTGAGCAAGATATAGGAAAATACATTTCTAGGGATGATATGAGATATGGGAGGCTGCTGCGAACCTTGTCTGTTTGCAATATAATTATGGAAAACAGGTACAAGACGATGATGATATGGTATTTAACACCAGATAGATTAGCACACATTTATAAAGGAGTGAGTGCTCTGTGCTGTAGCAATTGAGGGCATAGAGGTACATTATACCTGTAGACCCGGTCCCCGGCGGCTCCCAGAGACCCCCCTCCTTTGTGGCAGCGCGGTCGCGGGTGCCACCGGAGCCAGGGACGGACCCGCTGGCTGCTTCCAAAGGTGGGGGCCGGAGCAGGGAGCCTTAGGAGGCTCGGCGGCACACCCGGCTAGTGGGGGGCCGCCATTGTGGTTGCGCACGCATGCGGCGTGATCGCGCATGCGCGGATGAGGCCAGGGAGTTGCGGCGGCCATTGAGGAGTTGTGCATGCGCAGTGCAGTCGCGCACGGGCCCCAATGTAGGAATAGCCTCCACGGGACTACAATTCCCAAGAGGCTAAGGGGGGAAGGTACCATGTGCCCCAGAGTGGCCAATAGGGCTGGAGGATTGCCCTGCAGGGAGAATAGATACATTTGGCGGGGTTTTGAGGAGAGAGTCAGTTGGCGCCAGGAGAAGCTAGGGGAAGGAGGTAGGGTGCAGGAGTCAGTGACTCCCTGCACGAGGCCAGCAGCCCCCAAGGCCCCAGATAGTCCTGAGTCACCCAGTAGTGTGAGTTGTGTCAGGGACAGGCCCCAGGTTAGGGACTCTGCCCCTTACTATCCAGAGCCAGTTAGGGACCCAGAGGACGCTGCGCGTCCATCCAGAGGTTTGGGCTCAGACCTTCGCTGTCGCTGCAGCAGCCATCCGGGTGGGATCGCCCCGGACGGTAGTTCCTGTATTCAGCCGACATCAGGATCCTTTGTGAAGTTCCTTGGCAGGCCCGGGCACCGGAGTGCCGGCAGGTAACCAACAAGTGCACCAACTATATCACCTATTCATACAGGACATAGTGGCTGTGCAGTCACACATACATATCTCACTTGAGGGTGAAGGGACATATTGTGTGGGGTTACTGGGCACGGGGTGGGATCACCCGGTGGAGGTAGTGTCCTGCGATACGCAGTAGTTAGTGTCTCCTCTAGGGAGGGACACCGGTTGATATATTGCCTATGTTAGTTCAGTAAAGTCATTCGTTTGTTTTACATGCTGTGTGTGTGTGAAGTGATATACAATTGTCCTGCGAGGAACAACTCCCCCTCTGGTGGGAGCCATCGCAGGTGGACGCGCTGCAGCAAGTACGAGGTTATTCATATTATTATACGTGCCCCAGGCTCTCCGTGGCGGAGGCTTAGGCCTCCTGTGAGCCTAATAGGTAAAGCACCACACTGGGTAATGCATATAGATCCCCTCACCTACACCCTATCTGCGATTGGGGGGGGGGGGAATATGGGTTACATTTGGAGGCGCTTCTGAGATCAGACCTGGGGTGCCCTATTCTATTTTTTTTGTCAAATTGTCCATCATGGTTGTAAAGTCCGGACACGAGGTCCTTGCCTGGGCCTTGAGGCAATATCTTGAACCCGGCCAGGTGGTGGTGTAGGAGGCCTTCCCGCAACTGTACCCGCTGCAAGGGTCAGGTATTATATGTGTAAAATTCCTGGGTGGCCGCATGCCTGTGTCTTAGATGAAGAACACGATCCCACGTTCACATGGAAAACGATACTTTTTGTGGCAACCCACACTGAGGATATATGGCTGTCAAAGGCACCGTCCGCCCTGATTATGCCAGAGGTCCCGTCTGAGGGCTACCCCTTGCATATGCCAAGAGCCATAGTGCCGTTGGTAGGACTGTGATCAAGATGGAGGCTCCCTCATCCAGTGGGTCCCACCTAAAATGGCGTCCCCCGCCAAGTCAGGAAAGCGCACATGCGGCTGACCGCCAGTCTGCACCAAAATGTTCTGTAAAGACCTGTCCGGGTTTGGCGCGAAAGCCAGAGTCCCGCCCCCGTACTGTGAGTGGCGCAGCGCAGAGCCCGAACCACTCCTTTCAAGAGCGTGCCCCTTCTCTAGATTCCACCAGGGGGAGTGAGCACAGTGATCCCCAGTCCGTAACTTCTGTTCCCCATAGGAAAGGTAGAAGATGTAGCAAACAGCATCCTCAGTTGTATGGAGCCTGGCTGATGAAAGGAGGGGACGTATCCTTTCTGTTGTGCCCCTGTTTGCAAAAGGACTTAAAATTGTCTGGTGGTATGGACTTTGACCCCTTTAAGCTACTAATAGAATATCAGGCGGCAGAGGTGGATGAAGAGGGATGCATACGAGGTGTCTGTAATCAATGTGACTTCCCAGGTGGCAAATTGACCTGGGGACCCAAGTGTGCCTGCTGCGGAGCACAGTTCCTGAAGCCCATGCTGCTGTGGCCTACGGAACCCACCAAGGAAGAAGCGATCGACTTCCATACTGGACAGGTCAATCCAGGTAACCAATCTATCCCCCTCACAGATGTTTCAGAAGACTCTTGCACTCTAACCGTGGTTCCAGATCCGGTTCCAGAGTTGGTCCCAGAGCCAGAACCCGCAGAGGAAGATGCGAATGACCTCTCTACTGGGGTAATCGATGCCGTTAACCCCTCTACCTCAACCACGGAAGATTCGGAGGCTCCACGTGCTATAACCACGGTTCTAGACTCGGCTCTAGAACCACAAAAGTTTCAAGCTAAATTGCCCAAAATGAACAGCTGCAACGCGGTGGTCGCACCGAGTCAGTGGGCTGTAGCAGATGTTCCAGGGGGTCCATGCACCCCGGTTCTAGACTCGGTTCCACCCTCCGGACTGCAGATTCCTGAACCGCAGATTCCGAAGTCACAGGGTAAGGTGTCCCCATCCTCTCTTAGTGATTTCAGCGACCAACAACCAGCCGTGGCAGGCCCGGGCACTGGAGTGCCCGGCAGGTAACCAACAAGTGCACCAACTATATCACCTATTCATACAGGATATAGTGGCTGCGCAGTCACACATACATATCTCACTTGAGGGTGAAGGGACATATTGTGTGGGGTTACTGGGCACGGGGTGGGATCACCCGGTGGAGGTGGAGGTAGCGTCCTGCGGGATGCAGTAGTTAGTGTCTCCTCTAGGGAGGGACACCGGTTGATATATTGCCCTTGCTAGTTCAGTAAAGTCATTCGTTTGTTTTACATGCTATGTGTGTGTGAAGTGATATACAATTGTCCTGCGAGGAACAACTCCCCCTCTGGTGGGAGCCATCGCAGGTGGAGGCGCTGCACCAAGTACGAGGTTATTCATATTATTATACGTGCCCCAGGTTCTCCGTGGCGGAGGCTTAGGCCTCCTGTGAGCCTAACAGCTAAAGCACCACACTGGGTAATGCATATAGATCCCCTCATCTACACCCTATCTGCGATTGGGGGGGGGGGGGGAATATGGGTTACATACCATATATTCTGGACATGCTCAAAGGCTGTCCCATACTGGAGAAAAATCAAGAGAGCGCTCCCCAGAGCGCTTGGTGTTGATGTACCAATGGATCCTGTGATAATGATTTTGGGAAAACCTATACCAAACATACCATATACTATGAATAAATTAATAGCACATCTTCTGGCAGGAGCAAGATGTACAATAGCACTTCAATGGAAGCAGACAAATATACCATCTTATCAGATCTTTCAGGAAAAAGTTCGACACTGTGAGGATCCGTGAGACCCGCCCGCACACCCCGCAGCACAGGCACCCTTACCGAGCTGCGCTCCCATGGTACGTCCCGCGGTGCCATGGAGGTTCTCCGCCTGGCTCGTCCCACGCGTGCACGCCACGAGGCTGGAGAAACCAGTGCTGCTGGCCCCCGCCTCCTCTCTCCGCCCCCATTGGAGAGTGGGCGGCTCGCACAGGCAGCAAAGCAGAGACTGGCTTCTCTGCATCAGACTCCAGCTGCTGCCGGTTTCCCCTCAGCCTATCAAAGGATTACCTATTGCTGACTCCTCCTCCCTACAGGCATCCCATTGGTCCCTGCTAGTATATATGCTCAGCCAGCCCCCTGGCAAGAGGGCTGAGCATAAGACTTCATTCAGTACAAAGTGCTTACTGCATCCCTGCCTTGTACCCTGCATCTTAGTTCCCGTGTTTCTCCGTGTCTGACCTTGGCTAGTACCTGGACTCTGAACCTCTCTGCTCCTGACCCCGGCTTCACCAACGATGATCTGCACCTCACCAACCCTGATCACGGCAAGTACTTTCTGTGACTCTGAGCTCTGTAACCCCTCTCACACCTCTATAACCCCTCTCACACCTCTATAACCCCTCTCACACCTCTTTAAACCCTCTCACACCTCTATAACCCCTCTCACACCTCTATAACCCCTCTCACACCTCTCCCCGGGGTTGCGCTGTCCCAGCTCCCCGCTAGGTGGCGCTGTCCCCGGGGTTGCGCTGTCCCGGCTCCCCGCTAAGTGGCACTGTCCCCGGGGTTGCGCTGTCCCGGCTCCCCGCTAGGTGGCGCTGTCCTCGGGGTTGCGCCCGGTGATGGCTCCCCGCTAGGTGGCACTGTCCCCGGGGTTGCGCCCGGTGATGGCGGACTCCCTGGCGCCGGTGCTTCCCGGGGCCCCAGCGGAGGATTCATCAGACAGTGACCCGGAGCCCGAGCCGCAGAAACTGCGCAGGAAAGTGTCAACATCCGGGCAAATCCGCAGGAAGGTGAGAGAGACAGCCGGGGAGAGACAGCCGGGGGGGAGAGACAGCCGGGGGATCACTGCATCACTGCTTACCCCCTTACTGCCAGAGCAGCATCAATGCATCGGGTTACACAGTGTTTAACTTGTGTCTCACCTCCAGTCCTCAAGACCCACCAACAGGTTAGGTTTTCAGGATATCCCTGCTTCAGCACAAGTGGCTCAGTCAAAGACTGAGACACTGATTGAGCCCCCTGTGCTGAAGCTGGGACTGATTGAGCCACCTGTGCTGAAGCAGGGATTTCCTGAAAACGTGGCCTGTTGGTGGCCCTTGAGGACTGGAGTTGGCCACCGCTGGTTTAACCCTTGCTGCAGAGCGGCTATCAATGCGTTGGATTACACCGCGTTCCTGCCCCCGTCATCAAAGGCATTTATTCAAAATCAGGAAATGAAGACCATACACTACGTTTTGATAATAACATAAGACAATTTGGTCCAAATGTACTAAGTGGTGCTAAGGAATAGGTCACCTTAAAACCACACAGGTAGAGGATATACGGCTTCAGGCTACGTCTCGCCAAAGAAGAACCTATTGATAAATGAGAATTACAGATGTTTCTTTTTAAAGCTCTTAAGTGGGACATTACTGCTTAAACATGTAGCGGTGTTTCCCACCCGGTGGGAGATCTGGCCATTACGGGTCGTGTGGTGCATGATACCTGCAGGCAACAGGAGGGCTGCGTCGTCCACCGGTGGTAGTGGGGACACAGGACTGGGCTTCTGGGGTTCATACCCCACATATCTCCTTAGCAGTGCAGCGCCTCCATCTGCCAAGGGCTCCAGGAACTAAAGATGATCTCCCACGGTAGAACCGATTACCCCTCCCCACAGTAAGATCACACACCAGGCCGGAGGTATAATAACAGGAACGGTTTATTCTCTCATAGTACAAGGAAGGTTCTGCCCAATGCAGCAAACTGTCAGCTACCCACTGAAGGATGGTCCCTGGACCTTCACTACAGGCCAAGGGCACCCGCAGCAGTGCCAGCTCTTTCCTGCCCCTCTAGCAGGGGCAGAGGTATGGTGCACACTCACTCTCCCCCGAAGGGAAGAGGACCAGGGAAGGCCCAGTAGTCAGGCTCATGGCTGTGTGACCTGCCCCTCTCAAGTAGGTAGAGGAACTACTGAATTTGGGGCAGCACTGCCCTTAAGTACAGCCAGGAGGAGGGCATCGGATCTGTCTCATGATTGGACATGCTCAGGCCAGATGTCACCGCCTCCCGCTGTCACTCAAGTGCAGCTCCTAGGAGTGGGGAAAACCCATGTTGACTACTGGCAGCCTGACTGTACCAGGACTTACTGCCAGTACAGGGGCAGGCACAATTCCAAACATATTCCCAGCTTCCTGAAACCTTAACTATCCTTAGTATGAATATGCCACTTTCATAACCCTTGCGATTGCCGGGCTTGGGGCTCCCAATGATATCTTGTTTATCCCCTATTCATTCTTGTCCGAAAACCAAAAGAAAAACCATTGAACTATCTTATTCTCTTCCTAAAATCAATCTCCCTGCTCCGAAAGCAAATATATGGCTGTTTTTCTTTCTTTGGCAAATTAAGCATTTTAGTTATTATTATTTCTTGGGTGGAGGAGGAGCTCTGAATAGGAACATGTCAACCAGCTGTTTTCTTTCCCTCTTATCTCACACCGGGAAGAGGGGGTCCTGCCTGTGCAAACTCTTGTGGAACACAGAGACGGGAGACACAGTGCAGCAGTGAGATGCTCAATTAGTCCCAGCTTCAGCACAGATGGCTCAATCAGTCCCTGCTTCAGCACAGGTGGCTCAATCAGTCCCTGCTTCAGCACTGGTGGCTCAATCAGTGCCTCAGTCAAAGACTGTCTTTGACTGAGCCACTGATTGAGCCACCTGTGCTGAAGCAGGGATATCCTGAAAATCTGACCTGTTGGTGGCCCCTGAGGACTGGAGTTGGCCACTCCTGCTTTATTAAATACCTCCGAAGGGATCACCTTGTTCTCGAGCTGAGTACGAACTCAATTCAGCAGAAAGTTCACATGCATCATTTCTGTAATTTAAAACCCAAACCCCCACACGAAGTTTGGAGGCGTTGCACGTGATGGGATTCATTGAAGTATTTTTTACATAAAGCACATACCTGCACATAACCGGCTCGCATATTCTCGGAGGTTTGGGAGAGATGAGAGGATAGATCAGATACATCCGTCTAATATACAGGTACGCGGCTTTTGTCTTGATATTGACGCACCGAGGGGCATTTTCATTCTGCGTTTCTTGTCACCCATGTTTTTAGACACCTGGGGTCTGCAGGACGCTCCTAAAGCGGTTTTCAGAACCCGATCAGCGTTACATTGCCATCCCAGCAGAGGTCAGATACACGTTATCGGGGCCTTGTGAAGCCCCTCCTTAAAGGACAATCTTATCGGGGCCTTGTGAAGCCCCTCCTTAAAGGACAATCCAAGCAGACTGTTATCTGGTGATTTTTTAAGCTGGGATTGAAGCAGGGGGTCTCCGGAGCTGAAATGAATGGGGTTCAGCTCTGGAGACCCTCGCTTCAATGCTATGTTACAAATGAAAGAATCCCCGGCCTGCTTGGAGGGCCACTCTAAGGCTGTATTCATTACGCTGTAAAGCTCCCTGTGACCCATTCACCGAGTGTTATACGGTGGCAGGACTTGGTAAGCATGCCTACTGCCCATTAGTGTGTCTGCTTTGGGTCGCGGTAATAAGACGAGATCGGGCAGGGGTTAAGTCAGCCGCGTATTCTAGCCGGATATTTCACATTCTTCATTTCTCTCTGTGACTGTTTTTCCTGTTTTGTTTTTTAAGCATCACATATTACGGCCGGTATGTACGCTGGTGTCACCTCCTCTCTCCTCTCTGTACACACTTTCTCTGGGTCACCTAATCACATCTCTTGGGTTCAAATATCACCTCTGTGCTGATGACACACAAATTTACTTCTCAGCCCTTACCTTACACCCGCTGTACAGACCAAACTTTCTGAATGTCTCTCTGCGATATCATCCTGGATGGCCCTCCGCCACCTTAAACTCAACATGGCTTAAACAGAGCTCCTCATACTTCCTCCCAAACCTGGTCCCACTACCTTCTTCCTCATTACTGTTGGAAGTTCTGTCATACAACCCAAGCACGCTGCCAGGGGTCACACTCGATTTCTCTCTCACAGGGCAGTTAAAATGTGGAATTCATTACCCATGGAGACTGTGATGGCAGATACAATAGATTTGTTCAAAAAAAAAGGTTGGACATCTTTTTAGATAGGAAAGGTATACAGGGATATACCAAATAAGTATACATGGGAAGGATGTTGATCCAGGGATTAATCCGATTGCCAATTCTTGGAGTCAAGAAGGAATTTATTTTACCCTTATGAGATATCATTGGATGATATGACTCTGGGGTTTTTTGTTTGCCTTCCTCGGGATCAATAAGTAAGTATAGATATAGAATAAAGTATCTGTTGTCTAAATTTAGCATAGGTTGAACTTGATGGATGGATGTCTTTTTTCAATCTCATCTACTATATAGCTATGTAGTTCTCCTCTCACATTCAAAATGTATCTAAAACCTGTCGCTTTTTCCTCCGCACTATCACAAAGATACGCCCTTTCCTCTGTTACTCGACTGCTAAAACTCTGACTCAAGCCCTCATTCTCTCCCGCCTTGGTTACTGTAACCTCCTGCTGTCCGGCCTTCCTGCCTCTCACCTGTCTCCCCTACAATCTATCCTAAACGCTGCTGCCAGAATCACTCTACTCTTTCCTAAATCTGTCTCCACGTCTCCCCTGCTGAAATCACTCTCCTGGCTTCATATCAAATCCCGCATATCACACTCCATTCTTCTCCTCACTTTTAAAGCTTTACACTCTTCTGCCCCTCCTTACATCTCAGCCCTAATTTCTCGCTATGCACCATCCAGACTCTTGCGTTCTGCTCAAGGATGTCTTCTTCCGTGGCTGATACTATACACCTGATACATACAGTATAGCTTGGCCCCTTAGCACTCGCACTTACCAGAACGCCCTCCTACTGTCTGTCTCTGTACGTTCTTGCTAATTACCAATTAGATTGTAAGCTCTTCGGGCAGGGACTCCTTTTCCTAAATGTTACTCTTACGACTGAAACACTTCTTCCTATTCTGTGTTATTTGTATTATTTGTTATTAATTCCTTTTGGCGCGGATGGAGATACAGGTAGAGGGTATTTAAAGGAACTGACTACACAGTATGTTATCCTTGATAAAGAACGATAGCACGTTCGAAACGCGTTGGATTTTAATGTCTTGATGACCCAATAAATTTGTACTTTACTACTTGGGTCCTCCCTCTGCTCCTTATTGGATCGTGCGCTCCTTACATCTTTTGTACACTGTATACCTCATCTGGAAGCAGCATATCCACCAGCCACGCCAGGAAACAAACAGTGAGTTATTATATTTTTTACCACAGGGTTGGCCCCCAATGAGATTGATGGTGGGTGTTTCATTGCCTTACACTACCAGCCTTTAGGGGGTTTTCTTACCCATAATAGTTGGTTTATATATTACAAAACTCATTATTCTGAGGCTATTTTTCCTGGATTGTGGTCTGGTTTAATTGAATTGAATTTTGAACACCTGGCATGGAGCGCTCTTTACCTCAATTTACCTGCGCTGACGTCATGACGCAATTCCTTTTGGCGCCGATGGGGATACAGGTAGAGGGTATTTAAAGGAACTGACTACACAGTATGTTATCCTTGATAAAGAACGATAGCACGTTCGAAACGCGTTGGATTTTAATGTCTTGATGACCCAATAAATGTGTACTTTACTACTTGGGTCCTCCCTCTGCTCCTTATTGGATCGTGCGCTCCTTACATCTTTTGTACACTTCGGGCAGGGACACCTTTTCCTAAATGTTACTCTTATGACTGAAACACTTCTTCCTATTCTGTGTTATTTGTATTATTTGTTATTTATGTGATGGTCACGTGTATTACTGCTGTGAAGCGCTATGTACTTTAATGGCGCTGTATAAATAAAGATATACACACATACATACAAGTTTACTGTCCAAGTCAAATGGAAGGATGTTGAATGACAATATTGTCATGTTGGATACAGTCACAAGCACATTTTAATTTGACTCATTACTGTGTCTAAATGCAGAATATCGCAGCCGATCTGACAGTAACCACATTCACGTTACAGCCAGATTGGGCGTGATATCCCAACTTGGATGACTCCCGGGCTCCTGGATGACTCCCGGGCCACGGGCTCCTGGATGACTCCCGGGCCACGGGCTCCTGGATGACCCCGGGGCCCCGGGCTCCTGAATGGGCGTTCTTCAGGTAGATGACAATTCAAAGTGTGAAAATCCTCCTATTTCTGGCAGTTCTGTCCGAGTCTAAATGTAGAAACTAAGACGTGATGTTATTAAAGGCCCAATTCCTGCTACTCTCTCTCCCTGTTAAGGCCACTGGGAACTGATATTAGGGATGTGTTTAATACAGGGGTGGGCAACTCCAGTCCTCAAGGGCCAGCAACAAGTCCGGTTTTCAGGATATCCCTGCTTCAGCACAGACTGAGCCACTGATTGAGCCACCTGTGCTGAAGCAGGGATATCCTGAAAACCTGAGTTGTTGGTGGCCCTTGAGGACAGGAGTTGCCCACACCTGGTTTAATAGCTAATAGGTGCCATTTCCCCCCAAACTGGCCTATGTTATGCCCTTTAAAGCGCGTTACCCACCTTATATTTAATTATTTGTTAAGTATCTTTGCAATGTAAAAAGGAGGGCTTGCACTGAGAAGTGACCCACCGCTCAACCCAATGTCAGTAGAGAAATGTATATACACATACACTGGGAGATCACCCACATTCTAGGGTTCATTAAGAATTACTAGAGAGGTATTTATATATAATTACACCTCCATTAAACACCCTACCACACCTCTCCGTCTTTTAATTACTATTTGTTTGTTTGTTTGGAGAAACCACATACAAAAAACAATCTATTTTAATCAGTTATAATAAAGTTACGTTTTAATTAGGGTGTACTTTCTCTAGTGCCACACAAAAGGGATTCTTTCTTTCCTCTTACTCACTGTCCATTTATTCCCTGCGAGCACCACCCCTTCAGTAATTGTTTGGTTCAATTTCCCTCCTTTGCTTGAGCAGAGTTAATTCTGCAGCTTTCAACTGCATGCAGATTCTCTTATCTGTTAAGATTGTCTTGCCCCAGGAGCTGACAATGAAGAGGCAGGAGAGGCAACCTGTATAATCAGGTAATGCAGGACAAAGGGAAGACATTGAACACAGAGGAAAGAAAGACAAAACAACAGTGGTTCTTTTAAAATTGCCCCCTCCCCACCAAAAAGCATGTGTTTGGTTTCGAGATCCTCCTCCTGTATTCGGTGCACAAAGAAAGATGGCCGAGGTTTGGTTCTCCAAACATCATGCAACAGAATGCAGACTCCACATAGTAGGATATAATAACTGGGTTATTGATGCAGGAAAGCTGCAATTCTGTCTGTCATTTCTTTTGTTCTCTTTCTTTGTCACTCTAAGCTCTTGTATTTCTCTCCCCCGCCCCCCTCTCCATGGTTGGGAAACAGTGCTGGAAGGTATTTATTTAATAAAGTTGCTGTACACTGAGCCAGATGGGGTGAGTGACGTCCTATGGCACTGCACAAACTCGATGTGCAAAGCAATGTGTTGCTGGACCCTCTAGCAACAAAGGGGTTAACCCGTAGCATACAGCTTGCACTCTACCCCACTCTTGACACCCCTTTCCCTTACCTCTCCCCCTGCAGTCCATAATATTCGAGGAAGTGGACATAACGGACGCCAGTGTTGCCGAATCCAGCACCAAGAACCTAAACAACAGCTTCACGGTAATAACCCGGACACCACACGGTCCTTCAGCAGCGAGGCCAAAGATCAATAGGATGATGTTTTCTTGTATAGGACGGACACAATCACAATGAGCCCCTGTCCAGTACAGCTCATTGTGTTCCCTGAAGCACAGGCCCAAAGAAGAGCTGACATGGGGATTCAAACCTGGGATTCACCCACTTCGGACAGTGATGTTCCGACTGAGCTACCCGTGGGTGGGTGGATAGATGGATAGTTTGATAGATAGGCGGATAGATGGATGGGTAGGTGGATGGATGGGTTTGTGGATAGATGGATAGTTTGATAGATAGGGATAGATATGGATAGATGGATGGGTAGGTGGATGGATGGATGGGTAGGTGGATAGATAGGAGGATGGATGGGTAGGTGGATGGATAGATGGGTAGGTGGATAGATAGGAGGATAGATATGGATAGATGGATGGGTAGGTGGATAGATAGATAGGAGGATAGGTGGATAGATGGGTAGGTGGATAGATGGGTAGGTGGATAGATAGATAGGAGGATGGATGGGTAGGTGGATGGATGGATGGGTAGGTGGATAGATAGATAGGCGGATAGATGGATGGGTAGGTGGATGGCTTTGGTCGTGGGTATAGATGGATAGTTTACGAACTTAATGACGTTTTAAGGGTGTGGCTATGTAGACGTATAGAGGTGCCTTGCCCAATAAGAGGCTTGTATGTATACAGAGTAAGTGTAACTTCACGTGCATCAGAGTTCTCTGTGTGTACAACAATAATAATGTTCTGATATAGCACTGACAGAGCAGTACATAGACCTGTGGGGGCACAATGAGGCCCTTCCCTGTAGAGATGACCGTGTAATTTTGGTGCCTCCCTGATGCCGGGAGACAGGGTGTACAGTAGGATTCGAACCAGCTTTACATAGTTCAAAGGCAGTGACATTACCTACATTAGCTACTCTTTCTCCCCAGTTACCTGTGTAAAACAAGGTGTGTGCATGTGTACTTATTGCAGAGCAGGGTCTATGCAGATTAGTGTGTGTGTGTGTGTGTGTATTGAAAGTTTGTAGAACATGGTAATAAGTGTGTGTGTGCATATATATATATATATCGTGTAATTACAGTGCAGTGTGTTTTTCTGTGCATGTATTGCGCAACATTGTATGCATATGAAGCAGTGCGCCATATTAATATCCTGCAGGACTGTGTACAACTAGCATGACGCAATGCCATATTTGCTGTGTGTGTGGTGTACACACGAGATTTATATATATCTATATATTATATATTATCATATATTATATATATATATATATATTATATATAATTATATACTATATAATAAATATTATCTATATAATCTATATATATATAAACTATGAAAAGCCATTTAATAATCCTGGAAGTTAGATAAACACATGTATATACTGTAGGTGTGTGTCACATGCACGCACTCTCTCACACGCGCCTCTCTCACACGCGCTCTCACACACACACGCGCTCTCACACCCACACACACACGCCGTATAGTTGGAACATTGTGAGAGTCCTGCTCCGTGCAATCATTACATTGCAGGGATAAGACACCTTGCAGTAAGGGAGCGGATTTACAGCTCTGTTTAAAGCTTCCTTTCAACTGGTTTTAGATCTTATGTATTACTCAGCAGGACATGTAATTAACAGAGCAACTGGGGCCTGGTCTGTCGCAGGACGTGGTTACCAGTTATGTGTCACAGGACGTGGTTACCAGTTATGTGTCGCAGGACGTGGTTACCAGTTATGTGTCGCAGGACGCATAGAGGGGCGATTCTTTTCCGAACATGGGGGCTGATAGAGATGTTTCCTGCATGTGTATACTGTAGCAAGGGAAAGTGCAGCAGTGATTTAAAGGGTGAAATATCCCTCAATTCAGTTTAATGTCAGGGAGTCCTCCTCTATCAGAGCAATCTGCTAGTCAGTTTTCAAATCTAATCCCTTTCCTGCTCCGCTCCCCTGAATCCGATCTCCCCTTTCCTGCTCCGCTCCCCTGAATCCGATCTCCCCTTTCCTCCGGCTCCCCTGATCCGATCTC
>WSYH01006038.1:15017-40559 GCA_036426205.1 Ascaphus truei | reverse complement strand
AAAACAGAACTGGCTTTACTGCATGTAACTGGTCATTTAACAGATAAAAGGTGTCCCTCCCATGAGGGGGACACTGCACATGGTGGTTAGCAATTCGACTTTCCCTTACACCAGGTGACTCCACCCCGGGCCCATAACCCATACACAATCTGTCCACACCCTTTGAGGGAGAAAACACATATGACTGCGCAGTCACTAGTCCTGTAACATTATCAAATAGTAAAGTTGGTGCACTTGCTGAACCAGGTTACCTGCCGAGCACTCCAGTGCTCGGGCCTGCAATCAAACTTCACAAAGGATCGATGGACGGCAGAACACCGCAGCCACCATCCGGGGAGATCCCACCTGAAAGGCCTCTGCAACGATAGCGACAGTCTTGGCCCAACTCACTGGCAGTACGCGCAGCGTTGGCTGGGGTCTATTAAGAACTTGCTATCAATTAAGGGTAATGTCCCTCACTGGGGCCGGTCCGTACAATACTCCGCTGTAGTGACGTAAGGCTATATGGGGCCTAAGGGGCTGCTATCCTAGTGCAGAGAGTCACTGACTCCTGCACGCTAACTCCTTCCCTCAGCTGCTCCCGATTCCAACTGAACTGCGTATGCAATCACACGCATACATCTATCCCTTGCAGGGAGATGCTCCAACCCTATCGGTCCTCTGGCGTCACCTGGGGCGCCCCAGCTACTCATGGGAGATATAGTCCCTACTGTGAGGTCAGCTCCTTGCGCGCGTATCGTGCGCATGCGCAACTCTGCCGAGCAATATTCGCTGTGCCCGGCCTTTCGAGCCACCCGATCTTAACACCCCTAACCGCGACCTTTGCAATGGCATGCCCGCGTTCCCGGTAACAGCTGTAATGCGAGAAGGGGGGCCTGGCGGGAGAACTCCTCCCCCTGGCGAAAACGCCAACGCCCGCTCTTGCGACACAACTTCATATACCCATATACAAGAGTTATATAATGAAAATAGTACAACGTAGTTATATAATAAAACTTCAATAACCAATGACGATATTGCTTATTCTCTTACATCAAATTGCTCAACTCAGTGAACATATTTATAACGGAGGTTAGCTTGGCTTTAGCTTGCTTCTGAGATTCATAATGAGGTGCCCCTAATGAATCATACGCTACTCGAATGGGAGGACGTCTCACCCGCTGGCTTTTGCGAGTCTCTACCTCCATATCTTCGTCTTGAGAGATATCATTGGAGGCTTGAGGCCTAAACTCTTTGGTAGCAGGTAGATCAATTTGAGGAAAGTCTCTTTGAACTTGAACACTATCTCGCTGTACTTGATCATTGTCTTTTTGGGACACAACTCTTGGGGGGCTAGGATCTAACGATTTATTAGGTGATAAATCCTCTGCAGATGGCTGTTGAACCGTAGGCCCATTACTCGTGCTTTCTTCAAGAGGTGCCCACCAATTTTGGTTAGAGGTTCCCTCCAACGGGTCGTGAATTAATTCCTCTATGATCTCTGCATCCTCATCAGCTTCTTTCTTTTCGTTATTATCCTCTATTGTTTCTGGCTCCACTTCTTCTAGTTGTGGTATAGGTAACAGATGATTTCGGTGCCAGACTTTGATTCTGCCATTCGCGTCTCGTATGCGATATACAGGGAGACCCGGCATTTGGGATTCCACATGGAATGGAAGGGTCCCTCTCTCCAGCGATCAGCTAATTTGTGCTTGCCAGGGATCCCTACATTTCGCAGCAGAACTGCATCTCCCGGTTGAAGTTCTCGGTACCGTACTTTATGATCATACCTTCTTTTGTTATTTGCGTTCAATCTGACGGTAGCTTTTTCCGCTAACTGATAAGCTTGATGGAGACTGTCCTGCAATCTTTGTACATACTTATAATGCGCCATATTTGGTACCCCATCGGTAGATACCCCCATACGAATATCAATTGCCAATCTGGCCTCTCTCCCAAACAACCTAAAGTATGGTGTATAACCTGTGGATTCGTGCCGAGTACAATTGTAGGCATGGGCCAAAGCTTCCACATGTTTGCTCCACTCTCCCTTTTGGGAATCCTTTAGTGTGCCTAGCATGTCTAGCAGTGTCCGATTGAATCGTTCCGGGAGAGCATCTCCCTCAGGATGATAAGAGGTAGTCCTCGATTTCTGAATATTCAACAGAGCCAATAGTTCTTTGATCAATTTGCTCTCAAAGTCTCGTCCCTGATCCGAATGCATTCGGTTAGGCAGGCCATAATGTACGAAATACTTTTCCCACAGTATTTTAGCCACCGTGGTAGCTTTCTGATCTTTGGTGGGAAAAGCTTGCGCGTATCGCGTGTAATGATCGGTTACTACTATAACATTCCCTATACCCTTCGAATCCGACTCGATACACAGAAAGTCCATACAGACCACATCCATAGGTCCAGAGCTTTGGAGATGCCCCATGGGGGCAGCACGAGTGGGCAAAGTCTTTCGGTGAATGCATCTTAAACAATTTCGGCAATGCTGTTCAATGGACTCCCTCATTCTGGGCCAGAAGAACCTGTCTCGTACTAAACCCAATGTCTTATCCACCCCCAAATGTCCATGATCGTCATGTAATGATCGTAGAACTAAGCCTTGCAGTCGCCGGGGTAGGAAGAGTTGTCGACGATCCGGATGATTATGAAACGGAACTACCCGATAATGGAGCCCTTCACTAATTTCAAATTTGTCCCATTCTCGCATAAGCATGCCTACATTTGGGGAAGGAGCTCGTTTTATTAAGGAGGAATTATTGTAATGTAGGGCTTGTCGAACAGCCGCAATCGTTGGATCACGTGTCTGTGCTTGTACCAACTCCTTCCAAGTGAGGATACTGTTTTGAGTTATGCCCATGCCATCAGGGTGACAGCAAGCTTTTGGAAGGCCTTGTGGTTGACACCCCAAAGAATCCACGACCCTCAACTCTGAGAAGGCTACTCTATTATTTACGATAGCTGTCGTAGAGCACATGGCTCTCATACCTGGTCCCGGGATTTCTTCCCAAGGCCCATCCTCTGAAATCTCATCTAACCCTGGACTTCTAGAGAGTGCATCGGCCCCTATATTGAGGGGTCCGGGTTTATATCGCAGAGAAAATCGGTACATAGCAAGGGTGGCCAGCCATCTATGACCTGACCTCGAAGGTAACTCCGTAGAGATAGTCATGTAACTTTTCAGATATAGCCCATTTAAGAGCCAGAAACTCCAATTTATGAACAGGATAATTCTTTTCACTGGGGGTCAAACTTCTACTGGCATAGGCCACAGGTCGCAATCCATTGGGATACTCTGATGTAGTACCGCTCCCAGTCCATTAAAACTGGCATCTACATGTAGAATGTAAGGCTTATCAGGATCAGCATAAGCCAGTACTGGAGCTTCCGTTAAGCTCTTTTTGAGTCCGGTAAATGCATCTTCGCAGGCTATTGTCCACCTATCCCCAAAAGGTGTTCTCAGAGTATTCCTCTTCTGGCTGGGTTTTTCTGGATATACTTTCAACAAGTTGTTTAACACGGCCGCTTGCTTTGAATATCCCTCTACAAACCGCCGATAGTACCCACAAAACCAGAGAAAGGACCTGAGTTCCATTACATTCTCGGGTCTCGGCCAATTCACCACTGCTTCTACTTTGGCCGGGTCAGTGGCCACTCCATCTGCCGATACAATATGTCCCACATAAGTGACCGAAGTCCGACAGAACCGACACTTGTCGAGAGAGAGTTTCAATCCTTCTTGACTCAATCGATCCAATACCTTAATCAACCGTGTCTCGTGTTCTTCAAGGGTGGCCCCGAACACAATTATGTCATCCAAGTACACCAGACATTCCCGAGGACACATGTCACCAATTGTCTTCTCCATAAGCCGTTGAAAAGTGGCTGGGGCACCACAGATACCTTGGGGCATTCGGGTAAACTGATAGAACCCCAACGGGCAAACAAACGCCGTCTTTTCCTGATCAGCTGGGCTCATAGGTACTTGGTAATACCCAGACCGAAGATCCAGCACGCTAAACCATTGACTTCCGGACAAGGCACTGAGGATCTCTTCTATGTGGGGTAAAGTGTATTGGTCCGGCACGGTACGTTTATTCAGAGTTCTATAGTCCACACAATAACGTACAGACCCATTCTTCTTTCGGACTACCACAATTGGCGAGGCATAAGGGCTTCGAGAGTCGATCACTATGCCGGAGGCTTCCATTTCATGCAGAACACCTCGCACATCATCTACATCCCAAGGTGCTATACGGCAAGACCTTTCTCGAAACGGAGTCTCATCAATTAGGCGGATGGTGTGCTGAGCGCTTCTGCTACATCCCACATCCATATCGCTTGTAGAAAACACTCCTCGTCTCTCTCTCAATTGATCACACAGCCTTTTTTTCCTTTTTTTTCCAGGGCAGACTCTCCAAAGTCAAAGTGTAAGTCTTCAGTTTCCTCCTTCACACCATTGGCATAGACAGTTGCGGTAGCGTCTACAGGATCCACCGGGTACACTCTACCCAATCGTTGCCCTTGTTCCAAGGACACCGTATGAAGTGACATGTTCTGTATGGTCACCTCAATCTTCCTAGGAATTCTAGATGACCACTCCCGTACTTCTGGTACCGTACGATATCCCTATGGAGTTCCGCTTCCGGAAGGGTTTCTAGCTAGAAATATCGATCCTGCTTATACCGTTGGGGATACGCGATCAGAGCCCACACACACTGTACTCCCCCTGGCGGAATCTTCAGTATCCCTGGTTCTAAATTAGAAATATCGCTGTACTCGTCCTCATATGCCACACAATAACATTCTTCTCGTAGGCCCGGGGCTATGTCCAAAGATTCCAATGGTAGTTCACCGGCTTCTTTTAGGAAGGAACGAATCACTGACCGTACTATGTCTGCATTGGTGCCCAGTATGATGGGTGCTCTTGGGTGTTCTCATACTTCAGGGCAGACCAGAGCTTCCACCAACATAGGATGCGACTTGTTAGTGTTCAACTGAAGGATGCCTAACTTGACCGCCACTATTCCATCAATAGGGTAATCGTCTTTGCTCAGTCCCCACAAAGTCATCTTTTAGGCGGACAGCAAGGGCAGGTGGCTAAGATGTTGATCATAAAAGGGCCGATATATAATAGTCACCTGGGATCCGGTGTCCAGCAATGCTGAGGAGTAGATCCCTTCCACAACAATCCTGATTAGGGCAGTGGGTCCTACTCGGCTAACCGCCTGATGGCAAATTGTTGGTTACAAAAGTCTCTTTGGAGTCTTCTGCGGCCCACTTGGGTAAGGCCGAGGAAGAAGAGAGAGCTTGCTTCGCCCGTACCATGTAGGTTTGCCCCACGGTATAGGGTTTCTGAGGATTGGGGCAGAATCTGGAGATATGTCCATCTTCTCCACAGTTGTAGCAGCGCATGTCCTGATGAGATCTTGCTTGGCCAGAGGGCCGCGGAGGCGATCGATACATTTCAGGAGCCTCTACGTCTTCCTTGGTTCCCCGATCTTTAGGTACCGTGGGTTCTTTGGTATCCTCCTTGCGACTGTCCTTGTTTTTCTTACGGGTATGAAAATGCAGTTGAACTTCATGCCTCCGGATATATCGCATTAAATCCACATAGTTAGGTGGGGTGACCGAATCTGAGTCACACCTCATCAACATGGCTTTAGAGTCCAGCGGGAGCGAACCCTTGAGTAACTGCTTGTATCTATGATTGTCCACTTCTGCAGCCATCACGATCTTTTTAGACAGCAGAGTTCCTACAGACAGCTGGAGCTTGCGAGCAAACTCAGATAAGTCTTCTCCTTCCCTTTGCCGAAGAGCTTTGAATTTTGCCATCAACTCATCTTCGTCATCTTCACACACATAGGATTGAGTGAGCATCTCTACAACATCTAAGGCCGTCACCTCTCCTTCCACTTCCCGCTGGGTCCGGACCAATAGCGCAGCTGGGGGTCGTAAACTCTCCACTAGCCGTTGCCGTTTTATAGCCTTGGTACACGACCATTCAGCTAATATTTGGACAGCATGATCCTTCCAGGTTTCAAATCCCTCTTCTCTGGTAGGTGTCGGCAGAGTCCCAGAAAAGAGCTTTAATTTCCTGTAATGCTGTGATTGAGAAGCGAGAGTCATAGTTTCCATAAATTGAGTCACAGCTAGGTCCAGGGGAATTCCCCCAGAGAGGGGGCCACGGTCAGCCCCTACATTTCCAGTGGGAAGGGCTTGAGTATTTGTTGAGTATGCATTCAGGACAGGGGACAAAGGTGAGTGTTTCGGGTCCCAACTAGGGACTCCTTCAATTGCACTTGGGGAAAATGTCACTCGAGAGGGGCGAGAAACATGGGTAGGTGTACTACTCGGGATAGGAGCTATCGTCTGCCATGTGCTACTATGAGGTTTCTCGGCAACCAGGTCAGTAGGGGAATAGCGGTCAGCAGTGAATATCTCTCTTATTTCAGGTAGAACTGCAAATACGATTGAATAGCCTCCGGGAGGGGCCTCGGGACCTTGTAAGGTTTGTGGCACATGGTCCCGATTTATCTCACGCCCAGCCGTAAACAATATAGCACACCAGTCACAGGTGGGGTCATATTCTCGTGACCCTACTCGCTCCAAAGTGTGAATCCCCAGCAATATCTCTAGTGAGGCACGTATTTTACTCGCTGATGCTGTGATCGGAACGTTCCCTACAGCTACTACATGACTAGAGGGTTCTCTGAGCTTGAGAGCCCACACATGGACTTCCGGGCTGGACAGGGAAAACATAATGAACGATTTGGGTAGTTGTACACAATTTTACTAGGCACCCCAGATATCTATCTCAGCAGCGCCTCCAAATGTAACGGGTATTCCCGGTGAATACTAGCGCTACTGCCGTGCTGTGTAACCTGTGTGGTGTTCAGGAGCCTAAATCTCCGCTGTGGAGCCTGGGGGCCCAGACATATATTTCTATCCCGTGGTGCAGCGCCTCCACCTGGGAGGGCTCCCAACAGAGTGGGATAAGGCCCTCACAGGAAATAATCAGATAAACCAAACAGTGGCAAAACAGAACTGGCTTTACTGCATGTAACTGGTCATTTAACAGATAACAGGTGTCCCTCCCATGAGGGGGACACTACACATGGTGGTTAGCAATTCGACTTTCCCTTACACCGGGTGACTCCACCCCGGGCCCATAACCCATACACAATCTGTCCACACCCTTTGAGAGAGAAAACACATATGACTGCACAGTCACTAGTCCTGTAACATTATCAAATAGTAAAGTTGGTGCACTTGCTGAACCAGGTTACCTGCCGAGCACTCCAGTGCTCGGGCCTGCAATCGAACTTCACAAAGGATCAATGGACGGCAGAACACCGCAGCCACCATCCGGGGAGATCCCACCTGAAAGGCCTCTGCAACGATTGCAACGGTCTTGGCCCAACTCACTGGCAGTACGCACAGCATTGGCTGGGGTCTATTAAGAACTTGCTATCAATTAAGGGTAATGTCCCTCACTGGGGCCGGTCCGTACAATACTCCGCTGTAGTGACGTAGTGCTATATGGGGCCTAAGGGGCTGCTATCCTAGTGCAGAGAGTCACTGACTCCTGCACGCTAACTCCTTCCCTCAGCTGCTCCCGATTCCAACTGAACTGCGTATGCAATCACACGCATACATCTATCCCTTGCGGGGAGATGCTCCAACCCTATTGGTCCTCTGGTGTCACCTGAGGCGCCCCAGCTACTCATGGGAGATATAGTCCCTACTGTGAGGTCAGCTCCTTGCGCGCGTATCCTGCGCATGCGCAACACTGCCGAGCAATATTCGCTGTGCCCGGCCTTTCGAGCCACCCGATCTTAACCCCCCTAACCGCGACCTTTGCAATGGCATGCCCGCGTTCCCGGTAACAGCTGTAATGCGAGAAGGGGGGCCTGGCGGGAGAACTCCTCCCCCTGGCGAAAACGCCAACGCCCGCTCTTGCGACACAACTTCATATACCCATATACAAGAGTTATATAATGAAAATAGTACAACGTAGTTATATAATAAAACTTCAATAACCAATGACGATATTGCTTATTCTCTTACATCAAATTGCTCAACTCAGTGAACATATTTATAACGGAGGTTAGCTTGGCTTTAGCTTGCTTCTGAGATTCATAATGAGGTGCCCCTAATGAATCATACGCTACTCGAATGGGAGGACGTCTCACCCGCTGGCTTTTGCGAGTCTCTACCTCCATATCTTCGTCTTGAGAGATATCATTGGAGGCTTGAGGCCTAAACTCTTTGGTAGCAGGTAGATCAATTTGAGGAAAGTCTCTTTGAACTTGAACACTATCTCGCTGTACTTGATCATTGTCTTTTTGGGACACAACTCTTGGGGGGCTAGGATCTAACGATTTATTAGGTGATAAATCCTCTGCAGATGGCTGTTGAACCGTAGGCCCATTACTCGTGCTTTCTTCAAGAGGTGCCCACCAATTTTGGTTAGAGGTTCCCTCCAACGGGTCGTGAATTAATTCCTCTATGATCTCTGCATCCTCATCAGCTTCTTTCTTTTCGTTATTATCCTCTATTGTTTCTGGCTCCACTTCTTCTAGTTGTGGTATAGGTAACAGATGATTTCGGTGCCAGACTTTGATTCTGCCATTCGCGTCTCGTATGCGATATACAGGGAGACCCGGCATTTGGGATTCCACATGGAATGGAAGGGTCCCTCTCTCCAGCGATCAGCTAATTTGTGCTTGCCAGGGATCCCTACATTTCGCAGCAGAACTGCATCTCCCGGTTGAAGTTCTCGGTACCGTACTTTATGATCATACCTTCTTTTGTTATTTGCGTTCAATCTGACGGTAGCTTTTTCCGCTAACTGATAAGCTTGATGGAGACTGTCCTGCAATCTTTGTACATACTTATAATGCGCCATATTTGGTACCCCATCGGTAGATACCCCCATACGAATATCAATTGCCAATCTGGCCTCTCTCCCAAACAACCTAAAGTATGGTGTATAACCTGTGGATTCGTGCCGAGTACAATTGTAGGCATGGGCCAAAGCTTCCACATGTTTGCTCCACTCTCCCTTTTGGGAATCCTTTAGTGTGCCTAGCATGTCTAGCAGTGTCCGATTGAATCGTTCCGGGAGAGCATCTCCCTCAGGATGATAAGAGGTAGTCCTCGATTTCTGAATATTCAACAGAGCCAATAGTTCTTTGATCAATTTGCTCTCAAAGTCTCGTCCCTGATCCGAATGCATTCGGTTAGGCAGGCCATAATGTACGAAATACTTTTCCCACAGTATTTTAGCCACCGTGGTAGCTTTCTGATCTTTGGTGGGAAAAGCTTGCGCGTATCGCGTGTAATGATCGGTTACTACTATAACATTCCCTATACCCTTCGAATCCGACTCGATACACAGAAAGTCCATACAGACCACATCCATAGGTCCAGAGCTTTGGAGATGCCCCATGGGGGCAGCACGAGTGGGCAAAGTCTTTCGGTGAATGCATCTTAAACAATTTCGGCAATGCTGTTCAATGGACTCCCTCATTCTGGGCCAGAAGAACCTGTCTCGTACTAAACCCAATGTCTTATCCACCCCCAAATGTCCATGATCGTCATGTAATGATCGTAGAACTAAGCCTTGCAGTCGCCGGGGTAGGAAGAGTTGTCGACGATCCGGATGATTATGAAACGGAACTACCCGATAATGGAGCCCTTCACTAATTTCAAATTTGTCCCATTCTCGCATAAGCATGCCTACATTTGGGGAAGGAGCTCGTTTTATTAAGGAGGAATTATTGTAATGTAGGGCTTGTCGAACAGCCGCAATCGTTGGATCACGTGTCTGTGCTTGTACCAACTCCTTCCAAGTGAGGATACTGTTTTGAGTTATGCCCATGCCATCAGGGTGACAGCAAGCTTTTGGAAGGCCTTGTGGTTGACACCCCAAAGAATCCACGACCCTCAACTCTGAGAAGGCTACTCTATTATTTACGATAGCTGTCGTAGAGCACATGGCTCTCATACCTGGTCCCGGGATTTCTTCCCAAGGCCCATCCTCTGAAATCTCATCTAACCCTGGACTTCTAGAGAGTGCATCGGCCCCTATATTGAGGGGTCCGGGTTTATATCGCAGAGAAAATCGGTACATAGCAAGGGTGGCCAGCCATCTATGACCTGACCTCGAAGGTAACTCCGTAGAGATAGTCATGTAACTTTTCAGATATAGCCCATTTAAGAGCCAGAAACTCCAATTTATGAACAGGATAATTCTTTTCACTGGGGGTCAAACTTCTACTGGCATAGGCCACAGGTCGCAATCCATTGGGATACTCTGATGTAGTACCGCTCCCAGTCCATTAAAACTGGCATCTACATGTAGAATGTAAGGCTTATCAGGATCAGCATAAGCCAGTACTGGAGCTTCCGTTAAGCTCTTTTTGAGTCCGGTAAATGCATCTTCGCAGGCTATTGTCCACCTATCCCCAAAAGGTGTTCTCAGAGTATTCCTCTTCTGGCTGGGTTTTTCTGGATATACTTTCAACAAGTTGTTTAACACGGCCGCTTGCTTTGAATATCCCTCTACAAACCGCCGATAGTACCCACAAAACCAGAGAAAGGACCTGAGTTCCATTACATTCTCGGGTCTCGGCCAATTCACCACTGCTTCTACTTTGGCCGGGTCAGTGGCCACTCCATCTGCCGATACAATATGTCCCACATAAGTGACCGAAGTCCGACAGAACCGACACTTGTCGAGAGAGAGTTTCAATCCTTCTTGACTCAATCGATCCAATACCTTAATCAACCGTGTCTCGTGTTCTTCAAGGGTGGCCCCGAACACAATTATGTCATCCAAGTACACCAGACATTCCCGAGGACACATGTCACCAATTGTCTTCTCCATAAGCCGTTGAAAAGTGGCTGGGGCACCACAGATACCTTGGGGCATTCGGGTAAACTGATAGAACCCCAACGGGCAAACAAACGCCGTCTTTTCCTGATCAGCTGGGCTCATAGGTACTTGGTAATACCCAGACCGAAGATCCAGCACGCTAAACCATTGACTTCCGGACAAGGCACTGAGGATCTCTTCTATGTGGGGTAAAGTGTATTGGTCCGGCACGGTACGTTTATTCAGAGTTCTATAGTCCACACAATAACGTACAGACCCATTCTTCTTTCGGACTACCACAATTGGCGAGGCATAAGGGCTTCGAGAGTCGATCACTATGCCGGAGGCTTCCATTTCATGCAGAACACCTCGCACATCATCTACATCCCAAGGTGCTATACGGCAAGACCTTTCTCGAAACGGAGTCTCATCAATTAGGCGGATGGTGTGCTGAGCGCTTCTGCTACATCCCACATCCATATCGCTTGTAGAAAACACTCCTCGTCTCTCTCTCAATTGATCACACAGCCTTTTTTTCCTTTTTTTTCCAGGGCAGACTCTCCAAAGTCAAAGTGTAAGTCTTCAGTTTCCTCCTTCACACCATTGGCATAGACAGTTGCGGTAGCGTCTACAGGATCCACCGGGTACACTCTACCCAATCGTTGCCCTTGTTCCAAGGACACCGTATGAAGTGACATGTTCTGTATGGTCACCTCAATCTTCCTAGGAATTCTAGATGACCACTCCCGTACTTCTGGTACCGTACGATATCCCTATGGAGTTCCGCTTCCGGAAGGGTTTCTAGCTAGAAATATCGATCCTGCTTATACCGTTGGGGATACGCGATCAGAGCCCACACACACTGTACTCCCCCTGGCGGAATCTTCAGTATCCCTGGTTCTAAATTAGAAATATCGCTGTACTCGTCCTCATATGCCACACAATAACATTCTTCTCGTAGGCCCGGGGCTATGTCCAAAGATTCCAATGGTAGTTCACCGGCTTCTTTTAGGAAGGAACGAATCACTGACCGTACTATGTCTGCATTGGTGCCCAGTATGATGGGTGCTCTTGGGTGTTCTCATACTTCAGGGCAGACCAGAGCTTCCACCAACATAGGATGCGACTTGTTAGTGTTCAACTGAAGGATGCCTAACTTGACCGCCACTATTCCATCAATAGGGTAATCGTCTTTGCTCAGTCCCCACAAAGTCATCTTTTAGGCGGACAGCAAGGGCAGGTGGCTAAGATGTTGATCATAAAAGGGCCGATATATAATAGTCACCTGGGATCCGGTGTCCAGCAATGCTGAGGAGTAGATCCCTTCCACAACAATCCTGATTAGGGCAGTGGGTCCTACTCGGCTAACCGCCTGATGGCAAATTGTTGGTTACAAAAGTCTCTTTGGAGTCTTCTGCGGCCCACTTGGGTAAGGCCGAGGAAGAAGAGAGAGCTTGCTTCGCCCGTACCATGTAGGTTTGCCCCACGGTATAGGGTTTCTGAGGATTGGGGCAGAATCTGGAGATATGTCCATCTTCTCCACAGTTGTAGCAGCGCATGTCCTGATGAGATCTTGCTTGGCCAGAGGGCCGCGGAGGCGATCGATACATTTCAGGAGCCTCTACGTCTTCCTTGGTTCCCCGATCTTTAGGTACCGTGGGTTCTTTGGTATCCTCCTTGCGACTGTCCTTGTTTTTCTTACGGGTATGAAAATGCAGTTGAACTTCATGCCTCCGGATATATCGCATTAAATCCACATAGTTAGGTGGGGTGACCGAATCTGAGTCACACCTCATCAACATGGCTTTAGAGTCCAGCGGGAGCGAACCCTTGAGTAACTGCTTGTATCTATGATTGTCCACTTCTGCAGCCATCACGATCTTTTTAGACAGCAGAGTTCCTACAGACAGCTGGAGCTTGCGAGCAAACTCAGATAAGTCTTCTCCTTCCCTTTGCCGAAGAGCTTTGAATTTTGCCATCAACTCATCTTCGTCATCTTCACACACATAGGATTGAGTGAGCATCTCTACAACATCTAAGGCCGTCACCTCTCCTTCCACTTCCCGCTGGGTCCGGACCAATAGCGCAGCTGGGGGTCGTAAACTCTCCACTAGCCGTTGCCGTTTTATAGCCTTGGTACACGACCATTCAGCTAATATTTGGACAGCATGATCCTTCCAGGTTTCAAATCCCTCTTCTCTGGTAGGTGTCGGCAGAGTCCCAGAAAAGAGCTTTAATTTCCTGTAATGCTGTGATTGAGAAGCGAGAGTCATAGTTTCCATAAATTGAGTCACAGCTAGGTCCAGGGGAATTCCCCCAGAGAGGGGGCCACGGTCAGCCCCTACATTTCCAGTGGGAAGGGCTTGAGTATTTGTTGAGTATGCATTCAGGACAGGGGACAAAGGTGAGTGTTTCGGGTCCCAACTAGGGACTCCTTCAATTGCACTTGGGGAAAATGTCACTCGAGAGGGGCGAGAAACATGGGTAGGTGTACTACTCGGGATAGGAGCTATCGTCTGCCATGTGCTACTATGAGGTTTCTCGGCAACCAGGTCAGTAGGGGAATAGCGGTCAGCAGTGAATATCTCTCTTATTTCAGGTAGAACTGCAAATACGATTGAATAGCCTCCGGGAGGGGCCTCGGGACCTTGTAAGGTTTGTGGCACATGGTCCCGATTTATCTCACGCCCAGCCGTAAACAATATAGCACACCAGTCACAGGTGGGGTCATATTCTCGTGACCCTACTCGCTCCAAAGTGTGAATCCCCAGCAATATCTCTAGTGAGGCACGTATTTTACTCGCTGATGCTGTGATCGGAACGTTCCCTACAGCTACTACATGACTAGAGGGTTCTCTGAGCTTGAGAGCCCACACATGGACTTCCGGGCTGGACAGGGAAAACATAATGAACGATTTGGGTAGTTGTACACAATTTTACTAGGCACCCCAGATATCTATCTCAGCAGCGCCTCCAAATGTAACGGGTATTCCCGGTGAATACTAGCGCTACTGCCGTGCTGTGTAACCTGTGTGGTGTTCAGGAGCCTAAATCTCCGCTGTGGAGCCTGGGGGCCCAGACATATATTTCTATCCCGTGGTGCAGCGCCTCCACCTGGGAGGGCTCCCAACAGAGTGGGATAAGGCCCTCACAGGAAATAATCAGATAAACCAAACAGTGGCAAAACAGAACTGGCTTTACTGCATGTAACTGGTCATTTAACAGATAAGACCTGAAACCAACACGGTTCAGCTCAGGAGACCCCCTGCACATCTACACTATAAATAAAAATGTATTTCAAATGTATTTATTTATACTCATTTATTTATTTATTTAATTAGATTTATTTATTTATTTTTTGGGCGGCTGCTGTGTGTGATTTTTTTTTATTGTGGATAGCGGGAGTGGGTGAAGGGGGTATTAGCCCCAACGGTGGTTGTTTAGGGCTTGCGGGGGGTAGCGGGAGGGCTTAACCCCTTCATGACTGTAGCGGTATTAACTGCTACGGCCGTGAAGGGGTTAAGTGCACCCGCAACCCCCCCGCAAGTCCTAAACTCACACCAAGGGCCAAATACCCCCTTCACCCACCCCCGCTACCCACAATAAAGCGGGCACGGTGAGTTAACCCCTTCATTGCCTTAGCGGCTATACGCTATGGTAATGAAGCAGCATTTCTGTATTTTTAATAATATTGTGCAGGAGCTGGGGGTCCCCTGAGCATTAATTTCTGGCTCAGGGAACCCCCTGCTCACTGTACAATATTATTAAAATACAGAAATGCTGCTTCGTTACCATAGCACATAGCCGCTAAGGTAAGGAACGAGTGTTTATTTATATATGCTTTTTATTCATACTGTAGATGTGCAGAGGGTCTCCGGAGCAGAACCGCTGTGGTTTTACGTCCGGGGACACCCTGCTCCCCGAGATACAGGCCCCTTTAGGGGGTGCCGGTATCCCTCCACAAATTTTGGTTAGGTTCCCTCCAACGGAGTGTGAATTAATCCCTATGATATCTGATCATCATCAGCTCTTCTTTCGTTATATCCTCTATTGTTTCTGGCTCCACTTCTTCTAGTGTGGTATAGGTAACAGATTGATTTCGGTGCCAGACTTTGATGCTGCCATTCGCGTCTAGTATGGGATATACAGGGAGACCCGGCATTTGGGATTCCACATGGAATGGAAAGGGTCCCTCTCTCAGCGATCAGGAAGTAATTTGTGCTTGCCAGGGATCCCGACAGTTCGCAGCAGCAACTGCATTCTCCGGTTGAAGTTCTCGGTACCGTACTTATGGATCATTACCTTCTTTTGTTATTTGCGTTCAATATGACGGTAGCTTTTTCCGCTAATGATCAGGCTTGATGGAGACTGTCATGCAATCTTTGGACATACTTATAAGCGCATATTTGGTACCACATCGGTAGATACCCCCATAAGAATATCAAGTGCCAATTTGGCCTCTCTCCCCAAACAAACTTAAAGTATGGTGTATAACCTGTGGTTCGTGCCGAGTACATATTGTAGGCAGGGCCAAAGCTTACAAATGTTTGACCTCCACTCTCCCTTTTGGAATCCTTTAGTGTGCCTAGCCTGTTCTAGCAGTGTCCGAGTGAATCGGTTCGGGAGAGCCTTCTCCCTCAGGATGATAAGAGGGTAGTCCGCGATTTCTGAATATTCAACAGAGCCAATAGTTCTTTGATCAATTTGCTCTCAAAGCTCTCCCTGATCCGAATGCATTCGGTTTAGGCAGGCCATAATGTACGAAATACTGTTCCCAAAGTATGTATTTTAGCCACCGTGGTTTAGCTTTCTGATCACTTTGGTGGAACAGCTTTGCGGTATCGCGTTTGTATATGATCGGTTTACTACTATAAACATTCCTATACACTTCGAATCCGACTCGATAAACAGAAAGTAGCATACAGACCACATCCATAGGTCCAGAGCTTTGGAGATGCCCATGGGGCAAGCCACGAGATGGGCAAAGTTTTAGGTGATGCATCCGTAAACAATTTCGGCAATGTGTTCAAGGAATCCCTTATTTGGGCCAGGAAGAACCTGTCTCGTACTCAACCAATGTCTTATCCACCCCCAAATGTCCATTGAGACGTCATGTAATGATCGTAGAACTAAGCCTTGCAGTCGCCGGGGTAGGAAGAGTTTCGACGATCCGGATGATATGAAACGAAAAACTACCCGATAATGGAAAGCCCTTCATAATTTCAAATTGTCCCATTCTCGCATAAGCTGCTACATTGGGGGGAAGGAGACTCGTTTTATATAAGGAGGACTTATTGTAATGAGGGCTTGGCGAACAGCCGCAATCCTTGGATACGTTGTCGTGCTTGTACCAACTCATTCCAAGTGAGGATTACTGTTTTGAGTTATGCCCATGCCATCAGGGTGACGCAAGCGTTTGGAAGGCCTTGTGGTTGACACCCCAAAGATCCACCGGACCCTCAACTCTGAGAAAGGCTACTCTTTAGTTACGATAGCTGTCGTTAGAGCACATAGGCTCTCATACCTGGGCCCGGATGTTTCTTCCCAAGGCACATACTATGAATCTCATCTAACCCTGGAATTCTAGAGAGGCACGGCCCCTATATTGAGGGGTCCGGGTTTATATCGCAGAGGAAATCGGGGTACATACAAAAGGGTGGCAGCCATCTATGCCTGACCTCGAAGGTAACTCCGCTAGAATAGTCATGAACTTTTCAAGATATAGTAGCCCATTTTAAGAGCCAGACACTCCAATTTATGAACAGGATAATTATTTTCACTGGGGGTCAACTTCTACTGGCTAGCCACAGTCGCAATTCCATTGGGATCTCTGATGTGTAGACCGATCCCAGTCCATTAAAACTGGCATCTACATGTACGATGTAAGGCTTATCAGGAGCAGGGCATAAGCCAGTACTGGAGCTTAAGTTAAGTCTGTTTGAGTCCGGGGTAAATGCATCTTAGAGGCTTATTGTCAATATCCCAAAAGGGGGTTCTCAGAGTATTACTCTTTTTGGATGGGGTTTTCTGGAATACTTTCACAAGTTGTTTAACCGGCCGCTTGCTTTGATTATCCCTTACAATAAACCGCCGATAGTACCCCACAAAACCAAGAGAAAAAGGACTGAGTTCCATTCATTACTCGGGTCTCGGCCAATTCACCACGCTCTACTTTGGCGTGTCAGTGGCCCCTCCATCTGCCGAAACATAGTGCCCACATTAAGTGACCGAAGTCGACAGAACCGACACTGTCGAGAGGGAGTTTCAATTCCTCTTGACTCAATCGATCCAATACCTTATCAACCGTTGTCTCGTGTTATTCAAGGGTTGCCCCGAAACACAATTATGTCCCAGTACCACCAGACATTCCGCGGACACTGTCACCAATTGTTTCTCCAAAGCCGTTGCATGGAAAAGTGCTGGGGCACCACGATACCTTTGGGGCATCGGGTAACACGATAGAACCCCAACGGCAAACAACGCCGTCTTTCCGATAGCTGGGCTCATAGGACTTGGGTAAGACCCAGGGACCGAAGATGCAGCACGATAAACCAGTGGACTCCGGACAATGGCACGAGATCTATTTCTATGTGGGGTTAAAGTGATTGGTCCGGGCCACGGGTACGTTTATTCAGTAGTCTATGTCCACCACAATAACGTACAGGACCCATTCTTCTTTTCGGACTACCACAATTGGCGAGGCATAAGGGCTTCGAGAGTCGATCATATCCGGAGGCTTCCAGTTTCAGTGCAGAACACCCGCGCACATTCATCTACATCCAAAGGTGCCATACGGCAAGACTTTCGCGAAACGGGAGTCTCAATCAATAGGCGGATGGTGTGCTGAGCGCTTCTGCACTATCACCCAAATCCATATCCGCTTGTAGAAACACACTCTTCGTCTCTCTCTAATTGATCAACCAGCCTTTTTTTCTTTTTTTTCCAGGGGCAGGACTCTCCAAAGTTCAAAGTGTAAGTCTTCAGTTCCTACTTCACACCATGGCATAGACAGTTGCGGTGGTGGTAGCGTTACAGGATCCACCGGGTTACATATACCCAATCGTGCCTTGTTCCTCCCAAGGACACCGTTATGAAGTGACATGTTCTGTATGGTCACCCATCTTCCTAGGAATTCTAGTGACCACGCCCGACTTCTGGTACCGTACGATATCCCTACGGAGTTCCGCTTCCGGAAGGGTTTCTAGCTAGACATATCGATCCTGCTTCTACGTTGGGGAATAGCGATCAGAGCCCACACCCACTGTAATCCCCCTGGCGGAATATTCAGTATCCCTGGTTCTAAAATTAGAAATATCGCCTTTTGTACTCGTCCTCATATGCCCACACATACACCATTCTTCTAGTAGGCCCGGGGGATATGTCCAAAGATTCCCAATGTAGTTCACCGCTTCTTTTAGGAAGAGGAACGAAATCACTGACGCGTACTATGTCTGCATTGGTGACCAGTATGATGGGTTGCTATTGGGGTCTCATACTTCAGGGCAGACCGAGCTTCACAAAACATGATGCGACGTGTTAGTGTTCAAATGAAGGATGCCTAACTTGCCGCCACTATTCCATCAATAGGGTAATCGTCTTTGCTCAGTCCCCACAAAAGTCATCTTTTAGGCGGACAGCAAGCGGAAGGGGCTAAGATGTGATAATAAAAGGGCCCGATCTACGATTATAATTAGTCACCTGGGATCGGTGTCCAGCAATGCTGAGGGGTAGATTCCCTTCAAAAAAAACAATCCTGATTGGGCAGGGGTCCTACTCGGCCTCTTAACCGCCTGATGGCCAATTGTGGTTACAAACGTCTCTTGGAGTCTTTGCGGCCAATTGGGTAGGTAAGGCCGAGAAGAAGAGGAGAGGCTTGCTTCGCCGTACCATTGTAGGTTTGCCAACACGGGATAGGGTTTATGAGGATTGCGGGCAGAATCTGGAGATATGCCATTTCTCCCACAGTTGGTAGCAGCGCAGCAGTCCTGATGAGATTTTGCTGGCCAGAGGGCCGCGGAGGGCGGCGAGCGATACATTTCAGGAAGCCTCTACGTCTGCCTGGTTCCTCAGAGCTTAGGTACCGTTGGGTTCTGGTACCTCCTGCGACTGTCCTTGTTTTTCTTACGGGTATGAAAATGCCAGTTGAACTTCATGCTCCGGATTACTATCGCATTAAATCCACATACGTTAGGTGGGGTGACAGAATATGAGAAACCTCATCAACATCGGCTTTAGGAGTCCCGCGGGAGAGAGAACCTTGAGTAACTGCTTGTATCTATGATTGTCCACTTCTGCAGCCATACGATCTTTTTAGACAGCGAGTTCTACAGACAGATGGAGCTTGCGCACAAACCTCGATAAGTCTTCCCTGCCCTTTTGACGAAGAGCTTGAATTTTGCCTCAACTCATCTTCGTCATCCTTACACACATAGGATTGAGTGAGCATCTCTACAACATCTAAGGCCGTCACCTTTCCTCCACTTCCCGCGGGTCCGGACCAATCAGCGCAGATGGGGGTAGTAAACTCGCCACTCAGCCGATTGCCGTTTTATAGCCTTGGGTACACGGACCATTCAGCTAATATTTGGGCGACAGGCATGATCTTCCGGTTTTCAAATTCCCTCTTCTTGGGTAGCGTGGCGCAGCACAGAGTCCAGACAAAGAGCCGGTAATTTCCTGTCATGCTGAGATGAGAAGCGGCGGAGTCCATAGTTACCAAAATTGAGTCACAGATAGTCCAGGTGGAATTCCCCCGAGAGGGGCCACGGTTCGGCCCCTACATTTCAGTGGGAAGGGCTTTGAGTATTTGTTGGAGTATGCATTCAGGGACCGGGGACAAAGGTGAGTGTTTCGGTCCCAACACTAGGGAACTCATTCAAGGGCACTTGGGGAAAATGTCACTCGAGAGGGCGAAGAAACATGGTTTAGGCTGTACTACTCGGGATAGGAGCTATCGTCTGCCAGGATTACTATGAGTTGTTCTCGGCAACCAGGTCCTTAGGGACTAGCGGTCGCAGTGAATATCTCTCTTATTTCAGGGTAGAACTGCAACTACGATTGAATAGCCTCGGGAGGGCCTCGGGACCTTGTACCGGTTTGTGGACATGGCCCGATTTATTCAACGCCCAGCCGTAAAACAAGATAGCACACAGTCACAGGCCTTGGGGTAATATTATCGTGCCCTAATAGCTCCAAAGTGTGATCCCCAGCAAGAATATCTCTAGTGCGCAGTATTTACTCGCTGATTTGCTGTGATCGGAACGTTCCCTATTACAGCTACTAATGAGAGAGGGTTCTTGAGCTGAGCGCCCACACCATGGACTTCCGCGGGTGGACAGGGAAAACATAATGAAACGATTGTTGGGTAGTTGTACACAATTTTTTACGAGCGCACCCAGATATCTATCTCAGCAGAGCCTCCAATGTAAAGGGTATTCCGGTGAATAACACTAGCGCTACTGCCCGTGCGTGTAACCTGTGTTGGTGTTCAGGAGCCTAAATCTCCGCATGGCTGTGGAGCCTGGGGGCCAAGACATGTATATTTCTATCCCGTGGGCAGCGCTCTCCACCTGGGAGGGCTCCCAACAGAGTGGGATAAGGCCCACAGGAAATAATCCAGATAAACCAAACAGTGGCAAAAACAGAAACTGCTTTACGGCATGTAACTGGTCATTTAACAGATAACAGGGTTGTCCCTCCCATGAGGGGACATTACACATGGTGGTTAGCAATTCGATTTCCCTTACCCGGGTGACTCCACCCCGGGCCATAACCCATACACAATCTGTCCACACCCTTGAGAGAGAAACACATATGACTGAACAGCCACTCGTCTGTAACATTATCAAATCGTAAAGTTGGTGGCACTTGCTGAACCGGATACCTGCGAGCACTTCCAGTGCTCGGGCCTGCAATCGAACTTCACAAAGGGATCAATGGACGGCAGAAAACGCAGACACCATCGGGAGGAGATCCCACTGAAAAGGCTCTGCAACGATTGCACGGTCTGGCCCAACTCACTGGCAGTACGCACAGGCAGTGGCGGGGGTCTATAAGAACTTGACTACAATAAAGGGTATGTCCCTCAATTGGGGCCGGTCCGTAAAATCCGCGGTAGTGACGTTTAGTGCTATATGGGGCCTAAGGGGGATGCTATCCTAGTGAGAGAGTCACTGAATCTGACGAACTCCTTCCATCAGTGCTCCCGATCCAAACGAACTGCGTATGCAATCACACGCATACATCTATTCCCTGCGGGGAGATTGTCCAACCCTATTGGTCTACTGTGTCACCGAGCGCCCCAGCTATCATGAGATATAGTCCATTACTGTGAGGGTTCAGCTCCTGCGCGAGTTCTCCTGCGCATGCGCCAAAAACCTGCAGGCACTATTCGCTGTTGCCAGGCCTTTCGGAGCCACCCCGATCTTAACCCCCTACTCGCGGACTTAGCAACGGGCATGCCCGCGTTCCTGGTACAGCTTGTAATGCGAGAAGGGGGGCCTGGCTACATTTTTAAACACAGGATTGATACCAGAGGGGGTCCTCGGGTAGTGTCCTCGGGTGTCTGTGAGACTCCAGGTAGCCCCTGTGGGTTTCTGGGGTCCCCAGGTGGTCCCTGCAGTTGTCTTGGGGCCCTCGGGTGGTCCCTGTGGGTCCCCGCTGGTATTATATGGATAATAGTCATTTGACCAATTATTAAATCCAAACATTAGTTAGGCAGCAGATAAAAAAAAGTAAATAAACTTTCTACTTACAGTGGCGACCAATTTTATTCTTACTTGGCTAGGCTCCCCGAATTTAGAAGATCCCTTGGTGTTGGAGTGTTGCGGTTTTTGTGTCCGTTTTCTCCAGGGTATATAGACGTTTTTTCGCGGCTAGTGATTAAGCATTTTACTTCTCCGCTGGATGTCAGACTGCAATGCCATGTTGTAAAACAATGCATGGGGGCGTTTATTCGAAGCTGGGTTTTCTTTAAGCCTCCCTGTAAACCCTAAATTACAGTACTGTACATTTGTTATTCCTAGTGTACAGTGCGGGAGGGGTCTCGGTAGCCTGATAGGCCACTCCTTGTGTTTTCAGTGTCGGACTTTCCCCTCTCCCCGAGATGAAAGCCCCTTATGAGGGTGCGGTATCCTCATCTGCGTTTTAAAGGTCCCGATACTGTGACCAACGCGGCATACTTGCCTGTAAACCACAGCGAGGGATACCGCCTTGATAAACCAACCACTTACACAAGGGGCCTGTATCTTGGAGAGCAGGGGGGTCCCCGTGACGTAGTACAACGTATCATTTTCCAGAGACTCCTCTGCCAATCTACAGTATAGAATTAAAAAATATTATAAATAACACTTCGTTCCCATATCACCTTAGCGGCTATGTGCTATGGTAACGAAGCAGCATTTCTGTATTTTAATAATATTGTACAGGAGCAGGGGTGGTCCTGAGCCAGAATTAATGCTAAGGGAACCCCCTGCTCCTGCACAAATATTATTAAAATACAGAAATGCTGCTTCATTACCATAGCACTAGCCGCTAAGGTAAGAGAAGATTACTTTATATAGGTGTGTTTTATTTATACTGATACATGTAGAGGGCTCTCGGAGCAGAACCGCTGTGGCGTTTTGTCGGGGACCCCCTGCTCCCCGAGATACAGGCCCCTTTAGGCAGGGGGTGCCGGTATCCCAGACTCGGTTTACAGGTGGCGGTCACGTGATCGGGACCTTAAACTGCAGAGGATAAACACGGCACCTCATAAGGCGGATGTTCTGGGGAGCAGGGGGTCCCACCGACTGAAAACCAACAGCGTTTTCAGCTCGGAGACCCCTGCCATCTACACTATAATTATAAAATGTATTTCAATGTGTGTATTTATAGCATATTTATTTATTATTTAGATTTATTTATTTATTTTTTGGGCGGATTGCCTGGCTGTATGTTGTGAGTTTTTTTTATTGTTGGAGGTAGCGGGCGTGGGTGAAGGGGGTATTAGCCACAACGGTGGTTGATTTAGGGCTTCGGCGGGGTAGAGGTAGCGGGAGGGCTTAACCCCTTCATGACCGTAGCGGTATTAACTGCTACGGCCGTGAAGGGGTTAAGTGCACCTGCAACCCCGCCGCAAGTCCTAAACTCACACCAAGGGCCAAATACCCCCTTCACCCACCCCCACTACCCACAATAAAGCGGGCACGGTGAGTTAACCCCTTCATTGCCTTAGCGGCTATACGCTATGGTAATGAAGCAGCATTTCTGTATTTTTAATAATATTGTGCAGGAGCAGGGGGTCCCCTGAGCATTAATTTCTGGCTCAGGGAACCCCCTGCTCACTGTTCAATATTATTAAAATACAGAAATGCTGCTTCGTTACCATAGCACATAGCCGCTAAGGTAAGGAACGAGTGTTTATTTATATATGTTTTTTATTCATACTGTAGATGTGCAGAGGGTCTCCGGAGCAGAACCGCTGTGGTTTTACGTCCGGGGACCCCCTGCTCCCCGAGATACAGGCCCCTTTAGGGGGTGCCGGTATCCCTCTGCTTGGTTTACAGGTCGCGGTCACGTGATCGGGACCTTTAAACGCAGAGGGATACCAGCACCTCATAAAGGGGGCTGTATCTCGGGGAGCAGGGGGTCCCCGGACCTGAAACCAACGAGGTTCAGCTCCCGAGACCCCCTGCACATGTACACTATCAATAAAAATGTATTTTAAATAATTTTTAATGTGCCGATGTTTGCGCAGAGAGAGCAGCGGTTCTCTCTCTGCTGCAAACACATCTCGCCCCCGCCGGCCTACAGTATCATTGATGTGCATATACAGTACTGTATGTGTACAGTACTGTATGTTAGGAGTTATAGGGGTTGTTGTTATACAGTATATATATATATATATGTATATATAGATACTGCATTACAATTCATGAATTTATGCCATCTGGCGGACACGCGATGCATTGCAGCCTAGTAAATCCTGAACCATTATCAATTAACACATCAACCGTGCGTCAGCCGGGCATGCTCCTGGCTGGGAAGGCAAAAGGAGCCCGGCATGCTCCGGGTGAACAGTGTGGCATTCCAGGAACATGCCAGGTACAAGCCGGAGATTAGTAAGAATAAAGTTGGCCGCAGCAGTTTATGTAACGGGTATTCCCGGAGAATAAAATCGTTACTGCCGTGCTGTGTAACCTGTGTGGCTCTCAGGAAAATAAGTCTCCGCTGCGGAGCCTGGGGACCATACATATATTACTATCTCGTGGTGCAACGCCTCCACCTGGGAGGGATCCCAACGGAGTGGGAGAAGGCACTCAAAGGAAATAATCACATTAAATGAACAGTGGAAGAATAGAACAGGCTTTACTGCATATAACTGGTAAACAACAAATAACAGGTGTCCCTCAATGGGGGGGACACTAAATACTGTGGTTAGCTATCCGCTTTCCTGTTACACAGGGTGATCCCACCCCGTGTCCATAACCCCACACAGTCTGTCCACACCCTTTGAGGGAGAAAATATATATGACTGCGCAGTCACTAGTCCAGTAACAGTATTAACAATAACGTTGGTGCACTTGTTGAACGGAGTAACCTGCCGAGCACTCCAGTGCTCGGGCCTGCAACAGAGCTTCACAAAGGATCGGCGGACGGAAGAACACCGAAACCCCCCTCCAGGCGATCCCACCTGGAAGGCCTCTGCAGCGGTAGCGACGGTATAGGCCAAACCCTCTGGCGGTACGCGCAGCGTCGGCTGGGTATATTCGGAACTTTCTATATAGTAAGGGCAATGTCCCTGACTGGGGCCGGTCCCTACAATACTCAGCTGTAGTGATGTAGGGCTATTTGGGGCCTAAGGGGCTGCTAGCCTAGTGCAGAGGGTCACTGACTCCTGCACGCTACCTCCTTCCCTTAGTTGCTCCCGACACCAACTGAACTGCGTATACAATCCCACGCATGTATCTATACCCTTGCAGGGAGATGCTCCAGCCCTATTGGCTCCCTGGCGTCAATTGGGGTGCTCCTGATACTCATGGGAGATATAGTCCCTTACTGTGAGGCCAGCTCCTCGCGCGCGTCTCCTGCGCATGCGCAACTCTGCCGAGCAATACTCAGCTGTGCCCTGAACTTCGAGCCACCGGGACCTTGGCAACGCGACTGCGGCCTTAGCAATGGCCCGCACACGTTCCCGGCAACGGCTGTAAGTGCAAGGGGGGGAACCTGGCTACATATATATATATAGCAAATGTATATATAATGTATGCTCATTTGCATGTCTTAGGCAGGTCTGCAACCCCGCCTTTCACCATTATCATTCAAGCCGCAGCCATATCCAGCAAACTGTAGCATTGTCGAATCTGCAGAAGGGATTATGGGTGGATAAAATAAATGAAAATGCACAATGAGCACACAGGTCACTTTTACGCTGTCAAAACCACATTTTATATAAATTCCCGAATGCCTTGCTGCAGTGGAAGTGCATTGATTTTCCTTGATACTGTGTCACTTTTTAGCATATCCCATGACTCTAAGGCGGGATATGAAGATATCAGCTGTCACGCTTTGATTTTTCTTGATGAACCCAGTGAGCCTTAGGCCTACCTAGTTAGGCCGTGGGATTGTCAGCCTCACTGTGTTAACACTTGTCAAGGTACTCCCCCCAACCCTAATCATACCCTCAAAAGGCC